>JAIUJO010000060.1:0-96315 GCA_023846275.1 Vanilla planifolia | reverse complement strand
CTGCCTACACCCACACCCATAAACACATACACACACATGTACACATGTGCATACAACACATAAACACATGCACACACACATGCACACATAGACACGTCCAAGCAAACAAATAACCACACACAAAAGAACACACACTTGCATACCTACTAAAATGCTTGTGCATACACACATACAAACACACGTAGAAAGTCACACATGTACAAACGTGCATACATACACAGAAAAGAACACACATAGAAAAGAACACACACATAATAGTACAAACACACATGCACACACATACACAAGCCTTCATGCACACACACAAACAAATGTACACACACATGCACATAAAACTCACACACAAACCCACACGAACATACATACATAAACACACACATACATAAACACACATGCAAGCACACACATAGATGTACACATGTGCATGCACACACACAACAACACACACCCACACATATGCACAAACACAACCAAATAAAACCACACACACATGTAAAAGAACATGCACATACATGCTTAAACATACACATACGAACAAACATAAACACCCCTATGCACACCCACACACAAATGCACTCACACATAGGCACGCGCATGCACATCCATGCATACACAGATGCTCACACATATGTATGCCCACCTACATAGACGCATGCACACAAAACTTGCACACATGTGCACACACACACATACACACGTATCCACACACATGCACACATCCATGCACAAACATTCACCTATGTAACCACTCATACCCACACACATACATGCACACAAACACACACAAGATAAATGCATGACCACATACATATACATGCCCATGCCTACACACATGCATGCACAAAAACACACCTAATCACACCTGTGTAAACACACATGGACAAATGTAGACGAAGACATGCACACAAATAAATACATGCAAACATATGCAAATAAAGAAGCACCCACACAAGCATATAAGCATAAACACACATGCTCATAAGCACATAAACTCACATGTGCACACATAGAAATATATATGAACATATGTGAGGGCACACACTCAAGCATAAGAAAATACACACAAACACATGCACATGTTCATGCAAACATATGCATAAATATGCATGCATGCACCCACACAAATAGGTGCACTAAAACTCACACACATGCAAACATACATGCACACAAGCGGATACTCACATGCACACATGTGTGAGGAACATGCACACACACAAGCACAAATAGGCACACTCATACGAAAACACATACACCAACACACATGTGTAGACACACGTAGACATAGATACATTATCAAACACATGCACATGATCACACGCATACACATGTTCTCATGTGCACGCACACATATGCACACTTGCACATACACTTACACATGTGAACACCTAAACACACCGACACACATGAATAAACACACGTGTGCGCATGAACAAATGCACACACCTTTGTACATGTACACAGAAATTAACATACACTCACATATGTAGGTACACACATGTACATGCAAATGTTTACACAAACAAACGCATGTATATAGACACAAACGCACACATTGTTACGAACACACACACAAACTGACACACACACACCTACACACAAACATACATTCACATGCATGTAGACAGATACACACACACACAGACATGGATAGCAACACAAACACATGCACACACACAAAGAAAAACAAATAGACATAGGAATACACATGCATACACATATACACACACACACAAACAAACACACACAAACACACCTAAACACAAGCACAAACTTGTAGGCATATGCACACAAACACAAACCCACAACTACACAAACACACATGCAAACACTCGCATGCAGTATACACACACAAACACATATACATGTACACATACACATATCTGCATGCACACATGCACCCATCCACATACTTACATAAGCAAACACACATAGACAAATATAAACATAGAATCACATGTACTCATGCACAGATATGCATAGACACATGCACAAACATGCACACATGCTTTTATACACACAAACACACATGTCTACACACATGCACAAATAGCTACACACATGCACACAAGTGCACGTGCATAGGTAACCATATGCATATGCACACATGTACCCATGCACGTGTGCAAAGATGCACACACATACACTTGCACTCACACATGCACACATAGACACACATAGATATACATAAGAGCATGAACACACAAAACTATACATTCACAAGCATGCATGCACACAAACTCATACATACCCTCATAAATGCCCACCTTCACACACACTCACATGCACAACACATACACACACACATGCATACAAGTGAGTGCACATACACACTTGAATGCATACACACATGCTTCCAGTCATAAGCACAGAGACACACACATGCATACGTAGATGCACACTCATACATACACTTACACATGCACACATACATTCCCATACTCACACACTCAAATACACACACAAATGCATACACACACACACACACACAAATAAATGCAAACAAGTACACATGCATGCATCAACACACATAAGCACACATTAACATACATACATGCACACATATACACACCCATAAATACACACAAAAGCATACCCACCCACCCGCACACACACATACACCCATGCATACACATGCACACAATCACATACATCAACATGCACACATGCGTGTGCACACATATGCACAACAACACACACACGAGCACAAACATGCATGTGAATATGCACACACTCATGAATGCACACACGCACCCACTCATATGCACATAGATGTGCACATAAACAATCATACATGCGCATGCACATGCACACACACCCAAACACACATAAAAACATGCACACATAAGATTGCATGCACAAAAGCATGCACAGATGCAACCACACACACATAAGTACACATACACACATGCATGCATACAAATGTACACACATACACATACAAAAAAACTCACACATGGATGCAAAAACACAAACATGCATAGACACACTTACACACATGTCTACAACCACCCATTACTATGAACACACACACAAATACTTCCTCACTCATGCACACATGCACAAATATAAGCACATTTACAAGCAAAATTAAAGGCACACATAGAAGTGCACAAACATACACATACACACATAAAAACACGAACATGCACACACAATGATATGCACATGCACTCATGCACACTCGCACGCACACATGCAAGCACACTCACACTGACACAAAGACACCTACACATGCACACACATACATATGTACAAGCTTGCACACAATCATGCACACTTACATGCAAACTCATAGATACACACAAAAAAAAGTGCATACATATGCACACCTACACACACACTCACTCACATATAGGAGTGAACACACATGCACATGCGCACATAGAAATGCACACATACAAAAATGTACACACACTCGCACACAAAACATACACACACACAAGCCCTTACGCACACTGGCACACCCACAAACACATATACACAAATGCACATACATTTATACATGCACACACACACGTGCACACACTCATAGATGCACACATATAAGCATTAATGCTTACATACGTGCAAGCACATGCTCCCATGCTTACATGTCAACACACACTCACAAGCACACACACACATGCACACATGTGCACTCACACTCACTTACACATACATATGCATACACACATAGACACATGCACACACACATACACACAAACACTCACATTCACATGTACACCCACACATGCATGTGCACTAGCACACACAAGTACCCACACACACGTGCATATAGACACACATGCACAGGCACATAGACATGCAAACACAAGTACACACACTCACATGCATATAATCCTATTCACACATGCGTGCACACATGAACACACAAAAGCATGCACCTACACATACACTTGTGATTGCATGCACATTTACACACATGCACTCCTTCACAGCCACACACACTTGCATACATACAAATATCCAATCACACAACTATACATACGAACACATCACACAAGTACACTCACACACACACACACAAATGTGCACACATGCAAATCCACAAACATACACACATACACATACATACATATGCACGCACACGCACGTACACATAAGCATGCACATGCACACAAACACACACACAAACTCATGTCTACAAATGTGCACACACACATGCACACATCGACACATGGATGCACTCACACTTACAAAAAAATGTACCAAAAAACACCACCAGTAGACACATGCAAAAATGTGTGCACGTGCACTATTACACTCATAAACTGACACATGTGCACACACTCGCACGTGCACATGCATAGATAAGCACATAGACATACAAATACATGCACACACAAACACATTTTCCCATGCACATGCACACACACACATGCACACACACAAACATACATGCACATGCAGATATGCTTAGACACATGAACACCACACACATGCATGCACACAAATACACTCGTGTAAAGACACACATGCACACATAGAAATAGCCCACACATAGCCACACACGCTAACATAAACACACACACACACATCAACAAACACACACACATGCACATAGGCATGCAATACAAATGCACACCCTCACATGCATACAAGTGCTCAAACACATAAACAAAATGCATGTACATGAGCACAAACATGCATGCCCATACACATATGCACTCTCATACACACACAAATCCCCACCTCCTACACACATTCTTAGATGCAAAAGCAAAAGCAAACACACTCACACACGTAAATGTATACACATGCATGCAAATACACACCCAAGTATACACACACACACATACATGCATGAACACACCAACACGTGCACACATTTGTGCACTCATACAAACACATAAGCACACATACACATATGCACACACATGCACACAAACAAATGCATACAAATAAATATTCTTACAAACATACATGAACACACACATATGCATGCACGCAAGCATGGAAACACACACACATTTGCATGCAAACATAGATACACACACACATGCAAGCTTAGATGTGCACACACATACGAACACACATATATGCACCAACAAATGCACACACACACATGCTTACCCATACACACATGCACATTCACACACATGTAGACACACATGAGCCCCCTAAGACACACATAAATGCATGTACATGAGCATTCACATGCATGAACATTCACACATATGCACTCACATATACATAGACTTAGACGGCTATGCACACACTCAAATGGACAAACAAAGGTTCACACACTAGCACACCTACATGCACATTGGCACACCCAAGTATGCACCCATGCACACACGTGCCTGCATGCAAGAACACACACATTCTCGAACACACTTACATGTGCTCACAATCACACACTCACACAAATACACAAATATACATGAATACATAAATACACATACAAATACTCATACGTAAAACTTGTACGCATGCACACAAAGATGCAAGCACACACACAAACATGTCAATGTACATGCAAATGCATGCGTGGACATGCATGCACACAGATGCACACACACACACATGCATGTGCACAAACACTTGCATAACATGCACATACAAACGCACCAACATTTCCACACACATAAACACACAAATGCAAACTCACATTTGCCCCTCCACACACCACAGACATGCATAAAAATTGCAGGTATAGACACCCACACTCGCATGCACACATACACACACATATACATATACCTGCACACACACACACACACACAACCCACACACATACAAATGCATGCACAGGCACACACATATATACAAGCACATGTAGACATAGCAACAGATGCAAACATGCTCGCACACCAATCCAAACACCTACCCACCCACACACACACAACATACCCATGCAAAATGCACACACATACATGCACATGTATGCATAAATGCAGGCATACAACAAATAGAAGCATGACAATGCATTCGCATCCTATGCGCAAATAAATGCATGCATGCACACACCCACAAGAACACATGTGTACTTACACACATGCATTCTCACACACACCCATACATGCATATGTGTGCACTCTTGCACACACACATTCACACATGCACATGCACACCCATGCACGCATATGCAAATGCACACAAGCACATGCACACCCATGCACGCACATGCACAAATAAAAACACACACACATGGACATACACATACACATATGTGTTCAAACACACACACATCTGGACAAACACACCCATACACATACAGAACCATAAATGCATACATACACAAATGCACAAACACTTGCAAAAAAACACATGCACATACACACATGTGTAGACACGTGCACCCAAATATGTACATTCACATGCACTCTCAACCAAGCACACATGTAAGCACTCATGCGCACACACATGTACATGCACATGCACACAAACTTGCACACACTAGAAAAATAAGCACACACTCACACAAGCACACACAAGAACATACTACAAATATACACAAACACATGCGCACACACACACACCCACACACACTTAAGTACACACACATGGATGCAAACTGAGGTATAAAAGCACATTTATATGCACCCACACACACACAAGCACACATTGACACACACCAGCACACATTGACACACACATGAACACACGTACCGACCCAAACACATATCCACATAGACACAGATAGGCAAACACACACTTAAACACAAGCTCCAAGACATGCCCACATGCATGCAAACACAAGCACTTGAAATCACCCATAATCAAGCAAGCACACACACACACACAATGATAAACACACGTGCACCCACACACAAACATGAACATGCACACACACACGCACTAGCACTTGCACACAAACATGCTCAAACACACATAGCTATAGACGCAGAGGCAAACACACATGGGCACACACATGCACATGTACACACACTCACACATGTATGCACACACACACACACACAAGCACACTCACACAAACACATACACACATGCACACACACAAATGGAAGCATGAGAACACACACACATATATGCAGATGCAAATAGACAAACAATGACACACAAGTAGACAAGCACACTCACACATACCTCTATTGATATGTAAAAATACACACACACATACACAGTCACACGAAGACGAAACATATGGGCAAGTGTATGAACAATCGCATACACACACGCCCAAACACATGCCCCTGAATAGAATGATGCTCACACATACACATGCATGCCTGTACTCACACATGCTAATAAGCACATAAACACGCACACATATATGCAATTGCATTAACACACAGATGTCCAAACACACCAACACACATGCCCATGAAAAAAGACACACATGGACATAGACACACATCCACATGCATACAAACACATATGCACACATACACATATGAACATATAATTACTTGTGCAGCAAATTACTCACATGCACATGCACATGTGTATGCATAGAAACACATGAAAGCACATACATACAAAGATAAATAACTGTACACACATAAACAAACACACACACATAGATGCACACAAAAATGTGCACATACACAAACACACATGCACACATGCTCGCACATGTCCACACACATAGACACACACACACACACACGTACTGACACATGCATATACACATACACACATACATGAATAAAGACAAACACAAAGGCATACACAAGCACACATATATGCATGCATCCACACCAAACACATGTAGATGTGCACATAGCCACATGCATACATGCATGCACACATGCCCACACTCATATGCACACACATAGATATGCACACATATACACAAACACACATGCAAACATAAGTAGACACACACACACAAACACACCCACTTGCAAACACACAAACACACCCACATGCACACACACTCACACATGCACGAACATAGGCATGAACACATATACACCAACATGTGCACACACAAATGCACTCACACACATACATAAAAGACTCACATACTTACCCGCATGCTCGATGATGCAAACATATGCATACACACATGTATTTGCACAAGAACACACATATACACATAACTAAACATAAACACACACAAGCCTACATAGATAGACACATAAACATGCATGCATATGCACATGCACATACACATGCACAGCCATGCACACATATGCACATGCACCCACAAATGAACTTGCATGCATTCAAATACAATCACACATACACATGCACATAAAAACACACATGCATGCACATGAATAAACACCCACTTACTCACACAAACACAAATGCACATACACAAACCCCTCACATAATAACATGCATAGACATACAAACTCGCACACACACACTTGCAAACCTACAAGCACCCAAACACACAAAAAAACATGCACAAGCACACACAGACGTACCCACAAACACACATGCATGTTGCACACGGATGCACACATATGCACTCACGAACTCATGCACATGCATGCACAAAAAAATACACATAAGCACATGCTCACAGATGCATAAACACTTGTGCACAGACTCACATAGGCTAATAGACACATGTATGGGCACAAACACGTAGACATAGATGCACACAACAACACACACATGCACTCCCTCATAGCCACACACCCATGTACACACTGACACGTACACATATATATGGGCACACACTCACACACAAATACTACAATCTTATAGACACACATGCACAAAAACATGCATATATAATACATATTAAAAACACATGAGCACAAACATGCACACACAAATGCAACATACACACACAAACCCACACATGCACATATATGCATGCACGTACATGCACACAAACTCACCCATACACTCGCACAAGCACACACATTTCTACACTCATATGCACAAACCATTACACACATACACAAATGCGTGTGCATACACATACATAAACACGCTTGTGTATGCACATAGACACAAAGAAACACAAGAAAACACATGCACACACTCACACACATGCATGCAAACACATCACACACACACGTGTGTGCACATACACATGACATGGATTAACATGCACATGCATACACATAGACACATACACACATGAACACACATAGACAAAAACATGAACATACACATGTGTTCCTACATGCATGTGCAAACACGCACGCATACGTGCACACCGATGCACACACATGCATATGCACACATAAGTAAACGCACCAGCAGGATCACAAACATGAACACTCGTGCACACATCTACACACATGTGCGCATGAACATACACACACACACATATGCATAAATACGTGCACACACATGCATGATAACATCCACAAATACACACACTCACTCAAAGATGAATACACATGCATGTATCCATGCATGCACATGCTGTAGCACTTGCACACAAATGCACAAGCACACATACACACTCAGCACACACACACACATAGAAGAGTACATGCATATGCACATATATGCAGACACACACATACATACTCTTGCATACTCCACATAAATGCACATAAATACACATACACATGTATAAGCAAGCACTCTCATACAAACACCATGAACACATATTTGCATGAACAAGCACACACACATGCACGTACGTAGAGCCTTATGCACACACACACACACTAACACTTGCACAAACATATGCACACATATGCATATGCACATGCAATCACATAGGCATGCACACATACATACAAGAACATGCAGAAATCCAAACACACTTTAATGCTCACCCAAAAAACACAAAAGCACACACACTCGCACATGCACACATGGACCCATGCACCTACGAAAATTGATGCACACTCATAAATACACACATGTGCATACACTCACACATGCATGCATACATGCACACACTCACACACATGTTCACATAAACATATACACATGCTCACATGTATGTACTTGCACACATATCGACACTGACACACACACACACACATAGAGATACATACATTAGCACATGCATGCATGCACATGCACAAATACACACACACATGAATACACACACAAAAACACACCTATGTACACTCACATCTGCACACATGCACACGTACATATATAAACATGTATGGACATGTACAAATGAACAAATACACATGCACACATGTATACATACACATACATACACACACACATACACCAATGTACACACACGAATATGGAGATAGACACACAAACACACATATGCATGCACACAATCATTCACACATAAAGATAGAGGCATGAACACTCGTAGACATGCACACACTCATAGACACACGGGCACACACACATTAATGCCCACACACACATACAGATGCTCACACATAGGGATAAACCTTGTACACATATGTTCACAAACACACATATGCACATGTAAGCGCACATGCACACCCATGCACATATGCACACACACATATGAACAAGTAAGCACTCACAAGCACAGGCATAGGAACACAAACATAGGCATGCACACAAGCACATGTATGCACACCCACAGCACACATACACACACACACACACACATAAGGACTCACACACATATATGAAAAGGCTCACATGCAAAACACACACACACACACATACATGATCACTAACACACCTATAACACATACATGCACACACATACACTCAAACACACCAACATGTGTATATGCTCACACACATGCACAAACATAGCAACACACATACACAAATAAGAAAACAAATACATGCACATGCACACAAAAGAACACACACAAAGTTGGACTTGCAAACACACATAAACACATGCAAATGCAAACACACACAAAAAAAAGGAAAATATGCACACACATTCACATGTACCACTACACTCGCATACATATGCACATAAAGAATCAGACATATATAGACACAGACACATGTATACCCATGTGTATAGACATGCCCACACATACAAACACACTCATACAGACTAGAATAAAACACACAGGCAAGTGCACACACACAAACACATGAACATACATGTACAAAGACATATGAACATGTTAATACACACACACACACACACTTGCATATGCATGCAACCACGTATGTATAAACATGCACCAAAAAATACGTGCATGCATACACACATGCACCAGCACAAACACATGAACACATGTACACATGCAAAATAACACACACACACACACGTAGACACACACAAGAGCAAATGCACAGATGCACACATGCACATGCAAACGCATAGTCACATGCAAACACGCAAGCACACTCAAGCATGCACACATGCAAGAACTCACACATGCAACACAAACAGGTGCACACACTAAGTCACATAGCCATAGATACACACACACACTAATACACATATGCTAAAATGGACACACATGCATGTAAGAATGCACATAAGCACCCATACACACACACAAACATGCTCACACATATACATGAAATGATGTACACACAAACAAACCCACACATGCATACACAAACACATACACATACAGACACATATACACATACACAAACACACTTGCACAAGCACACTTACACACATACACATGCACCACCCACACAAACACACATGTAGACACAAATATACAACCACACATATGTACACATTCAAAAGCTCACACATGCACACATAAGATGACATTTACACATGCACTTGCATACACAAACAAGTAAGCACACAAATGCATATATACATGCAAACACACCACAAAAAGCCATTAAGATAGAAACACATAAAAAAACACATGTATAGCACATGCAAAGACACTCACAAGCACACACATGCACATACACATATACACATGTGCACTCACACACAAACATAGATACAAGCACATTCAAACATGCATGCATGCACACAATACACACACGTACACATCCACGTGCAAAGAAGACCATGCATATGGATGAACATGCGTACACAACAACACGTAGTTACACAAATACACACACAAGCACACGAGTAGGCTAACAAACACATGAAATACATACCATCACACACGCAGACACATACATGCACACACACACACACACACTTACACATACACATAAATATGCAAAAGCATGCGCACATGTACATACACACATATATGCACATGCACTCAGACTTGCACACAAATGCATGCATATGTGCCTGCACATAATTTAATATACAAATACACATGTGCACATACACACAAGTATGAATGGACATACACACAAGAATGAATGGACATACACACATGCACACACATATACACATGCACCAACACATGCATACAAACATGCAAGTGCATGTACACACACATAAGCACACACGAATGCACACACATATATGAGCATAAGCATGTGCAAACATATGCACATGTACATATAGAAGTATGCACACTCAAATGCACACACACACACACATGCACACACATTTATAAGAACATGTAGAAAACTCTCTCATACATGCATACATACACAAACATGCACATATGCACACTAGCATGCACACACACACATGCACACATAAATACACATACACACACATACAGACACATGCACACTAATGTGCACTCACATACATATGCATACAAGGATATATGCAAAGGTACACACATGTGCCCATGCACACTCACACACATGAACACACAAACACACATACAAAATCACATGTGCATGCACACACACCCACACACTTACACACAAGCACACACACACAAAACACAAACTCACACAAATGCTTATAGATAGATGCATGCACACACATGCACAACTAAACACACATGCAAACACACACATAAACACAATGCACATATGCACTCACACAAAGAAACATTCACACATGTACACAAACACACATGTATATACACACATGCACACTCTCACACACCCACACAAACTTATACACACATATTGGATCACACAAATGCACATACACCCATATGCACACCAATCATATTTACATATAAGAAAAAACAAACAAACATGCACACACACACAACCACACATGAACATATACACACAAAATTGTACATATATGCACATAAGTAGATGCATGCAGTCACACACACAAGTACACACCTATGCAGATACACTAAAACATGCATGTAGAGACACATTCAAACATGCACAAACATACACTTGCACATTAACACAAGCATATCAATGCTCAGAAAAAGACACAAGCATGCACGCACAAGTGCATGCACACACACATACAAACTCACATTAACACATGTAAGCAAACATTCACACACAAACATTGGTACACACACACACCCTTACACTCACAAACTAGCATACACATGCTCACAGAAACACACACACAATAAGATAAGAATACGCGCACACACTTACATTGCAAACACATGCATCTGCATGCCCACTCACATGCACACACACACACACTGTGCACATGCACATGCACACACAAACACAAACACACATACATACAAATATTCACAAACACACAAATGTCCTTACATAACAACACAAACATACACATATGAAGAGATACACACATGTGTGCTTCCATAAACACGCTCGCATGTGTGTGCATCTGCACACACATGCGCACACCCATACATGTATGCACACACATCTGTACACACACTCACACACATGAACACAAAAACACATGCACATGCCAAAACACACAAATATATGCACATGCATACGAACAAATGCAAACACATAAACATGTACATGCATACACACACACATCAGCACACACACACCCACACTTACACGCCCACATGCACATGCACATATAAACACACACTTACAAATGCACATACACACATACATGTGCACAGCCATACAAACACATTAGCACACACACACGAAACCACACATGCAACCACAAACACACATACATTCATGCACACACACACACACACCAATGAATTCACATGCACAAACACAAAAGTATGCTTGCTCACACACATGCACAAACACATACACCCACACACATGAGCTCACACATAGAAATGCATGCACACCCACACACACACACACACTTACACTCACATGCATACACACTCATAGGCACACACATGCACACAAATAACCATATGTACACACACATGCACACAAAATATATGCACATGCAAAGTCACACATAGAAAAACACATAGACAAGCACAAACAACCACCCAAGCACATGCACACACACAAGCACGTATGCATGCACAAAAGCACACACCCATACAAGCACACATATCCTTGCACACACAAGTGTAGCCATGCCAATGCACACACATACACACGCATATGAACACATACCCAGGACTACAATTGCACACACACACATGCACAAATAGATATTTACACGCACAAAGATTCATGTACACAAACACACATACACATATGCAGATAGGAACCCATCCACATGTACACATGAACAAACACACATTAACATGTGTATGCATGCATAGCAAGACACTAACACTTGCACATGCACACACACACATGTGCATAGGTACAAGCACAAGCACTCACATGCAACTGTACACAAGCACACAAACATGCACACACACATGCACTTACAATCACAGACACATGCACACACATGCACACTCACACATGCACACACACACACATGCTTATTCACATATGCACACACACTCAAGCATGCATGTACACATGTACACATGTAAACATGCACAAGAACGCACACATGTATGTGCATGCGCACGTGTACACACACACATTAGCTCTAAGAAACACCCCTCCAAACATGCACACCCATAGAGCATGCCTGTGCACACACACACACATGAACCTACAAACATGCATATACACACACACATAGACATGCAAAAACAAATGTTATTGCATGTAAAGATAAACACACGTACAAACATGTAAGCACACTACTGCACATGCAAATGCACAAACAAGCATGCACACATGCTCCCAAACACACATACATAGGTATTATCACACATACTCAAACACACACACATATGCACACACACACACACACACACACACGTGCATATGTACACACTTGCATAGTCACATACACCTACTCATATGTGCACACACACATATGTAGTTACACATACAGACATACACATGTACACACACACACATGCACACATATGCCAACACATGCATATTTCTACACATGCACAAGCACACACAAATACATGTATATGCATGCAAACAATCACATATGTACAAATACATCAAAAACCATGAATGCATGACCACATAAACCTGAACACAAAAGTGCCTACACACAAATACACACACATTCACAAATGTATGTTCACTCTTACACACACAAGCACTCATATGCATGTGCATAAGCACACACATGCATACAAAAAGCTATGCACACATGAGCACAAACATGCACACACACACACATGTAAATGCACATGCATGCACATACGCACACACACAAGTACATGTACACACATGCACAAGCACACTTATGCACACACACATACATATGCACAAGAATGCACAATTGCACACACATCATGTGCATGCACATGCACACACATAAAGGCACATGCACATACACATACACACACACAATCACACATACACACATTCATAAGCACATGCACCCATAGGCATGATTATGCAAAAAATGCACATATGCTTAAATGTATATGCTTATATGCACACAAACACATGCAACTAACATACTAATGCACTCACAAACAAAGAGACAAGTGCACATGCACACAGAAACATGCATGCTAGCACACAAATATAACACGTACACAAATATGCACTCACACAATCACAACCATATGAGCATAGACATGTACTTGCACACAACCACATACAACACACATGCACAAGGACTCACAGACGCATAGGCACACATGACATGCATGCAAACACATGCACACACATGCACGTACTCTTACACTTACATGCACATATGTGAACACACATGCAAACACACACACATGCATGCACAAGAACACATAGATGTACACATACACACATATGCACACACACATACACACATGTATAAACACAGGTGCACATGCACACATATATAAATAGACATGTGAACCTAGATAAATATACAGACATGTATGCATGTACACACACACATGGGTACAAATGCACACACTTGCATGCACAAAGACATGTACACATGTACGTACACATAAAAAAGCACACATGTGCAATCACTAGCACACCCATGCACACAAGCAAAGACACATACACTTGCAGGAACGCAAAAACATACCACATGTACACACACAAACATGCTCACACACATACAAGCATAAACATGCATGCGCACACACACACACATACACGTAGACAAACATTATGATATGTACTCATGTGCACTCACAAAAACAAACCAAAAAATTTGAACACATGCTCACAAACTCAAAAATGCACACACATGCACATGCATGCATAAAAGAGCATGCACACATGGATACACACATGCCTACAAAGCTAGACACACAAACACATGTCCATACACAATCGCACACACACACACACAAACATGCATGTACACATCCGCACACACGTGTGTAGAAAAAGGAATGTAAGCATAGGCACATACAAGCACTTGCACAAGCACTCATAGACATGCACATGCACACTTACACACTCATACATGCTCATAGGAACACCAATATACATACACACTCACTCACACATGCAAGCAAATGTCCATACACATGAACACACACACAAACACACACATGAACACACACAGAGATGCACCCATATACAGGCATTAACATATATACAGGAGCTACACATACACATACACACATGCATGCACAAGCACACACATGCATACGCATGCACATAATAAGTTGCACTCATATACACACATATACAGACATATAGACAAATGCACATATAAATGCACACAAACACACATGCACACAGACAAACATAAATGCACACACACACACACACATGCATATACACATCCATGCACCACACATAGACACAAGCACAGAAATGTGCACATGCATGTGCACACATGCAAAAACACATGCACACAAACTTGTACACACTACCACACACACACACACACGCTTACATACACACACACACACCCATGCACACTCAAACACATACACCCACACACCCACACACAAGCACACACACACACACTTAGAACACACACACACACACACATGAACATGCACACAAATGCACCCATATACATGCATTCACACATGCACAAGAGCTACACACACACATACACACAAGCATGCACAAACACACACATGCATATGCATGCACATAATAAGTTGCACTCGCATACACACATATACAGACATATAGACAAATGCACATACAAATGCACACTAACACATATGCACACAGACAAACATAAATGCACACACACACACACATGCTTATACACATGCATGCACCACAAATAGACACAAGCACAGAAATGTGCACATGCATGTGCTCACATGCCCACAAATTTGTACACACAACCACACACACATGCGCACAGCTTACATACACATTTGTGCATACACACACACTCACACACACTCAAACACATGCACCCACACATACCCACACACACACACCCACACACAAGCACACACACACACACACACATAAACAAAAACACATGTACACATCATCACACATGCAAGAAAACATACACATATGCTCAAACACACGTGCACACACACAAACACATATTTATAAATACACAAATGCATCGACATACACACATGCACACACCTAAGCACATGCATAAGTAGACACACACAGGCCCACAAAATCATAAAAGATCAAATGCAAACATAAACATGTACTCATTTGTACACATGAACACACACACACACACATACAAACACATTGGTGTGCATGCATAGATGCACAGATGCACAAAAGCACACATGCACACACATATTCACACACATACACATGCTCACATATGTGCATGCATTGATAGGAATACACGTAGGCACACACAAGCATATAGACGTATGCAAATGCATGCACATACATGCTCACACTAACATGCACACTTGTATGCACACGCACGCACACACATGTCTATGTATGTACATGTAGACACATATGCGTAATCACACACATGGACATGCCAACAAGCACATACACACTTGTATATACACACACATGTGAACACTTTTACACACATACACACAAATACACATACATAATTCCATCACACACCAACACACACATGCACACATGTGCACAAATGCATATAAAGACACACACATGCATAAACACACACCCTACACACAAGGATGGACACATATATGCATGCATATGCATATGCACACACACAAGCCCAAACACACAAACATTCATAGCCATGTAGACACAAATACACACACACATACACACATGCATGTGCAAAACAACACACTTACATATAAAAACACATGCTTGAGAACACACTTATGCACATGCATAAACACATACACACAAACAAGCACACATGAACACAAGTGCAAATATGTAGGGACATACATACACACACCTACACCCACACCCACACACATGCACGTGAAAGAACATACATGCATAGTACCTACACACATGCACACACTTTCACATGCACACACTTTCACATGCACATACACAAACATGCTCACATGTGCACACAAATGCTCACACTAACTCATACACAAATACATACACACATATGTACACTCATATACAACCACAAACATATAGACACATACGCACTCACACACACACACATGCACATATATCAGCCTATGCACACAAGCACACACATATAAACCTACACATACAGGCATGCATACATAGACACATGCACACACTCACATCAAAAAACATGCACCCACACACCAACCTGCCATGCACACATGCATGCTAGTGCTTAAACATGCTTACACTCACAAACATACACACACATAAACACTTCCACACATGTACACAGCCATGCATAAACACACTCACAAACACACACATATACACTCACAGTCATATGTGCATGCACATGTAAATGAACAAGCACACATATACATGCACACATGTATGCACACACACACATATAAGCACACTCATGCAAAAATAGTAGCACACATATATTACCATACAAATGCAAAAACATAAATGACACACACATACAAACATACTCAAGCACACACATGCACACACACATACGTACAAAGTCATATACATATGCAGAAGCATACACATAGACACTTATATGCATGTGTGCACACACACACATACATAAGCGCACACATACATGCAATCATAGGCACACACAAATGTAAGTACACACTCATAAACACATGCACATGTATGCTTAAGCCTAGGTAGAGATTCATATAGGAAAAAACATGCACACTTACAGACATATGCATAAGCACATATAAGGATGCACACACACATACACATGCATGCATGCACTCATACATGCAATCACACATGTAAAACCACACACACACTTGCCAATATGAACACACATACACACACACACGTGTAAACACACCTACTCACATAGACACACACACACATTCACAAAATGCTCACACACTCCCACACAAGCACAAACACTCACACATAGGCCCACATACACACACATAAACTCACATGCACACATGTTCATACACATGCACTTAGATACACAGACACACACAGCCACACATGCACATGCACACACGCACACACTAAACACGTGCATGTGCACCCCCATGGACAAACACTCATATACGTTGAAGCACACTCATGCACAAATGCATATGAATACAAGAACACACCCTCACACACACGAATACCCACATACAACACAAACACACACTTATAAGCACATATACATGAGAATTCACATGATAACACATACATAAACACACACACATATGAACTCATGCTTGCAGACTCATGTATGCATGCACATGCACTTATGCACAAGCACACACACACACACACATGCACATATAAAAATACACGCACATAAGCTTGCACTCACACAAAGACACACACACATACAATCATAATCACACACCTACACACGCAAACACAGACACTCACACATGCTCAAACACATGACCATGCATGTCCATACACATTCACATGCTCATGCATACACAAACAAATGCATAGACATGCACATAAATATATGCATGCAAACAAACATAAACATTCATGCACACACAAACACACCAAAAGGCATAGACACAAATACACACATGCATATGTAGATGCACACACACAAATGTACCTATGCACACATGCAAGTAGCCATCCACTCAAATGCACAAGTCCACAAATAAATGCACAAAAATCATACATAGGAACCAGATGCATGCACAAGCATAAACACATATGTGCACACAGATATGAACATTAATGCACACACACAAGCATGCACACATGTAGACATATGCACAATAATATGAACATAAATACATCTACACATGCACACAATTACATTGCACACACATACACACAAACACACACATACACACTTGTAAGTATATGCAGTTGCACAAACTCGCACATGCGCTCACACAAACATGCACATGCAAAAATAAAGACACATATTTGGACATAGATGCACATATACATGCATATGCACACACACATGTAAATGTATGCATACACATAAGCATACTTATGCACATACACATGCAAGCACACTCGTGCACACATACATACACACATGCACACCAATATGCATGCAAACACACGTGTACACACTCCCGCATAGAAGTGCATATAAACACACACTTACATGCATGCACACACATTAACAAATGCACACACACGTACCCATGCACAAACACAGATGCATACATGCATGCATGCAAGGATATGCATGCATAGGAATAGGTATATGTACACTCACTCACACACACACAAACTCTACACATGAATGCATGTAGACACAAACATGAACACAAACACACATGCACAGACATCCACACACACAAGCACGAATGAAAATGCACCGTTGTTGACACACACACATATGCATACACAATCACACACGTGTACGCTAACATAGACTAGCATGCATTCACACACACACAAACATGCACATACACACATACATATGTTAAAACATGTGCACACACACATGTAGACACATGCACATGAATGTACACACATGCACACACATACAAGTACCATCATACACACAAACAATCTCAAACACACACATATAGATACACATGCACATGCATAAACACACACATACTTACACAAAAATGCACATGCACAAACACATATGCACATGAAAAGACATGCATAAGCATGCAAACATGCTCTCATGCATAAGCTTACACACACATGCAAATTCACAAATATGCACTTGAACACATTAATGCACACACACAAGCAGATGCACTCACACACACATATGCACATCACAAAGACACATATATATACACTCGCACATAGGCATGGGAATACAAGCATCAACACACAGACACATACCCAAACACACTAAAGCACGCACACTTATACAAAAGCATGCATGCACTCATGCAAGAACAACAACATGCTCAAACATGCACACATGCACACATATCCACATTGTTATATGCATAAACACATGCACACATATGTACACACATATGTGCACCCATACCCACACACACTCATACCCACATATAAACACACACATGCACACATAGAAATGCAACCACACATGCACACACACATACACAAGAACGCATACGTGCTTACACACACACATAAACATGCACACATACGAGCACATGCACGCACAGACACATACAAACACACGTGTAACCATTTACTCACATGCACACACACACACAAAAACATGAATACACTCACTCAAATACAAACAAACATGTACATGCAAATGAACACATACAAACATGCACTCAGAAGCGCACACACATAGGCACATATCCACACACGCACACAAACATAGACAAACACACATGCACACACACAAGAACATGCATGTGTACAATTACACACATAGATATGAATCCTTATAGACACACGCACACACATATACACACGCACAAACATGAGCATGCATGCACACTCACGCACACATACAAACACGTACATATATGCACGCACATAAATGTGAACACAAGCACACATGTGCACATGCATGTGAACACACCCTCACACGCATGCACACACCAATGTAAACATGTGCACACACAGACACACATGCATGCACATGCACACATCACCTAAACCATTGCACGGTTCATATGCATACCCACATAGGCTCTTGCCCACAAACTCACACACATGAACACACACAAGCATGCAAGCATCCACATTGTGCACACCTATAAATTGACACATAAAGATGCACACAATTAACAGCATAGACGCATAAACATGCACTCATATGCACATGCACAGACACATATACTCACACGTGCATGTGTACCCATGCATACATATGTACACACACATGTAAACACTCACATGCATTTCGGTGTACAAAAACATTTGCTAGCACATACACTCATATGCACACCTATGCACACATGCACACACTTAAGCAAACACACATGCACATGCAAGCACACTCACCTGCACAAATGCATAAACATGAAAGCACACAAACCAACATGCAAGTACACACACATATACACACATAAATCTAGTCACACACATACCCGAGCTGACATACACGCACTCACACATGCATGAACAAACCCACAAGTGTAGAGGTTTATATACTTACAAATACACACATAAACATACACACAAATAAACACACACGTGCTCATAAATATGCATGCATACCTGCTAAGATGCTTATGCACACACACAAATAAATACACATAGGAATACAAACATGCAGAAACATGCATACGCACACACAAGAGCACACACATAATGGCACAAACACTCACACACACATACAGAAGTTTACATGCATACACAAAGACAAATCTACACACGCATGTACACAGAACTCACACATAAACCCACACAAACATGCATACATTCACACATGCACACATAAATAGACATGCAAGTACACACAAAGATGTACACACCCGCATGCACACATGCACACACACAACAACACACACCCACACATACACACATACACAACCATAAAAACTCACAAACACATGTAGACAAACCTGCACGCACATGCTCAAACATACACATAAGCACAAACATGCACACCCCTATGCACACACACAAATGCACTCACACAAAAGCACATGCACACATACCTATGCACACATAGATGCTCACACATATGTATTCCTACACATATAGAAAAACACACACAAAACTTGCACACACATGCACACACACACACATACACAAATATCGACACACATGCACACATCCATGAACAAACATGGACCTATGCAACCAATAATACCCACAGACATGCATGCCCATAAACACACACAAGTCAGATGCCTAGCCAAATACATACACATGCACATGCTCGCACATGTGCAAGCACAAAGACATGCATAGTCACACATACGTACACACACATGGACACATGGACATATACACATGCACACAACCAAATGTCGGTTCAAACACATTAAGTGTTATGCATTTATGTACTCATACACAAATAGGTGAATGCAAACATATGCAGACAAACATGCACCCACATGCTGATAAGCACACAAACTCACAATTGCACACTTAGAAGTATATATAAACTTATGTGAGTGCACACACACAAGCATAATTATGTGCACACATGCATAAGAAAACACACACAAACATATGCACAAGCACACAAATGTATAAACATGCATGCACACACTCATGCACACCCACATTAAAACTCATAAACACACACCCACAAAAAACCAAGTGCATACATATGCACACATACACACACACACACACTCACTCTCACATATGTGTGCAGACACATGCACATTGTGCATAGAAATGCACACATACACAAATGTACACACACTCACACACAAACATACACACACACAATCCCCTACACACATTGGGGGTGCACACACACACACATAAATAAAGGTGCAAACATTTATGCATACACACTCATGTGCAAACACTCATAGATGCACACATATAGGCATGAATGCTTATATACGTGCAAGCACAAGCTCTAATGCTTACATGTCCACACAGAATCACAAGCAGACACACATACACACATACACAAATATGCACTGACAATCACATACACACACATATGCACACACATATAAACACACACACATGCGCACACATGCACATACATATGCACATATGTACGTGCAAACACTCACATGCACATGTACACCCACTCATGCATATGCACTATCACAAAAATATGGACACACATGTACACACACACTTGCATATAGACACACATGCACATGCACACAGGCATGCAAACAGAAGTTACACACACACTCACATGCATATAATTGTACTCACACATGTGTGCACACACGAATACACACAAGCATGCAGCTATACACACATTTGTGATCGCATGCACACACACACATTCACTCATGCATAGCCACACACACTTGCACACATACAAATACCCAATCACACAACTATGCACACTCACACACTCACACACACACATAAGTACATATGAAGATCCATAAACACACACAAGCACATACATATGCATGCACACACACACACACGTATGCATAAGCATGCACATGCACACAAACACACACACAAGCTCATGTCTACAAACACGGATACAGACATGAACACATTGACACATGGATGCACTCACACTTAAAAAACAAATGCACCCACAAACACACAGTCATATGCACAAATGCATGCATGTGCACTATTACATTTATAGATGCACACATGCACACATAAGCACATAGTCATGCAAAAACATGCACACAAAAACACATTTTCACATGCACACACACTCATACATACATGCACATGCACACATCCATAGGCCCAGGCAAACAAACACACATGCATTGATACATGAACACACATGTGTAACCATGCATGGACACATGTGTATCGAAGCACATGCATAGGCTTGCATATACAAATGCACACCCTCGCATGCATACATGCGCACAAACACAAATAAAATGCATGTACATGAGCACACAAGTGCATGCCTATGCACACATGCCCTCTCACACGCACAAACCTCTACCCTCTACACATTCTTAGATGCAAAAGCAGAGGCACACATGCTCGCACATGCACATGTACACACATGCATGCACATACATACCCAAGTATGCGCACGCACACACATTCAAGTTTGTAGACACACACAAGCATGAACACACCAACACGTGCACACATTTGTACACTCATGCAAACACACATGCATACACACGTGCACACAAACACATGTATACAAATAAATATGCTTACAAACATACATGAACACACAAATATACAAACACACACCCACATACACATATAGACACACATAGGAACACATGCACACACATGGAAAAACACATGTTTGCACACACAAATGCATGCATGCAAGCATGCAAACACACATACACACATGCATGCTTAGACACACACACACAGATATGATTTCACATATCCACATCGACAAATGCTCACAGATACGTGCATACCCATGCACACATGCACTTGCACACACATGTTGATGCACATGAACAACCTCACATGCACACAAGTGTAGAAACACACATATAACAGCATCTACATGAGAATTCACTTGCTTGCACATGCACACATGTGCACTCACACATACACAGATGCACATGACCATTCACACAATCAAATGCACAAGCAAAGATTCACACACTAGCACACCTACATGCACATGGACAGATATGCACACCCAAGTAGGTACCCATGCACACACACATGCATGCACGCTAGCACAGACACATGCTAGAATACACTCACATGTGCACACAATCACACACTCACACAATCGTACACACACAAATGCACACACACACTCACAAAGATGCATGTGCACACACACATACATGCACAAGAACATACACATGCACCTACACATGCACACACATAAACACACACATGTAGACTCACACTTGCCATCCATACACAACACACATGCATATAAAAATGTAGATATGCACACACGCTCATATGTACACATACACATGACTATACATATACACACACACTACCTATAAACTTACAAATGCTTGCACATACACAAACACATATACAAGGATATGTTGACACAAAAATTAATGCAAACATGCTCACACACCCACCCAAACACCAACCCACACACACACACAACATACTCATGCAAAGCATGCACACATACATGCACATGTATGCATAAATGCAGGCATACAACACACAAAAGCATGCTTATGCATTCACACAATTGAACACACACTTCTATGCAAAAATAGATGCATGCAAGCACACACACCCACCAAAACACATGCACATGCTAACACACATACACTCACACACACACAGATACACACATGCACCTGTGTGCACTCTCGCACACACACACATCCACACATGCACATGCGCACCCATGCACACACATGCAAATGCACACAAGTACATACACACACATACGAACATGCACAAATAGAAACACACATCTGCACACACATGTGGACAAACACACTTAAACACATGCAGACCTACAAAGGCATATGCACACAAACACAAATGCACAAACACACATGTGTAGACACGTGCACCCAAAAATTTACATTGACATGCACTCTCAACTAGACACATATGTAAGCACGCATGCGCACGCACATGTTCAAGCACATGCACACAAACCTATATACACAAACAAGCACACACTGACACATACACACACATGAACATACTACGAATATATACAAACACATGCACACACCCACCCGCACACAATCATGTGCACACACATGTATGCGAACTGAGGCAGAGAAGCACATTTGTACACACACCAACACACATTGACACACACATGCACACACATATCAACCCACACACATGTCCATATAGACACAAATGCAAACACACACTTAAACACAAGCTCCAAGACACACACACATGCATGCAAACACAAGCACTTGTAATCACCCATAGTTGAACCAGCACACACACACACACACACACACTTATAAACACACATGCACCCACAAACAAACATGAACATGCACACACACACACATGCACTAGCACTTACACACACACACGTACACACACTTACATATCCATGCACACACACAAGCACATTCACACACATACACACACAATTAGAAGCATGAGAATGCACACATGTATGCACATGCAAATGGACACACACAATAACACACAAGTAGACAAGAACACTCACACACATACATCTATGCACATGCACAAATACACACACACACACACTCACACAAAGACATGATACATATAGGCATGTGCATGAAAAATAGCATACACACACATTCTCACATGCACATGCACATGAATATGCATAAAAACACATGCATGCACATGCATACACAACACACGCACACACGTACCAACACATGCATATACACATGCACACATACATACACATACATGAATAAAGGCAAACACACACGAACACACAAGCACACACATAGCATGCATGGACACCAAACCCATGCAGATGCACATGTAGCAACATGCACATGCATTCATGCATACATGCATGCCTGCACTCATATCCACACATATACATGCACACATATACATGCGCACACATGAACACAGAAGTAGACACACATACACAAACACACCTACATGTGCACATACTCACACATGCAAGAACATAGGTGTGCACACACATAGAAGTGCCCACACAAATGCATTCACACACATACATACAAAGACTCACACACCTACTCACATGGATGATTATACAAACATATGCATACATACATGCATATGCACAAGAACACACATATACATGTACATAAACACAAACACACATATAAGCTCACAAGCATAGACACGGACATGCATGCATATGCACATGCATATACACATACCAGCCACGCACACACACGTGCATGCACACACACACATGCACATGCACTCACAAATGAACTTACATGCACATAAGCACACTCACACATACACATGCACATAAAAACACAAATGCTTACACATGAATAAACACCCACTTACTCACACAAACACAAATGCACATACATAGACTCTACACACAATAACACGCATAGGCATACACACTCACACACACACACACACACTTGCAAACCCACAAGGACCCAAACATACAAACAAACACATGCACAAGCACACACAATAATGCCCACAAACACACAAGCAAACAATAAAACATGCACGCACACACACACACACATGGATGCACACATATGCACTCAGAGACACATGCACATGCACGCACACACACAAATACACATAAGCACATGCTCACAGATGCATAAACACATGTGCATAGACTCACATAGGCTAACAGAAACATACATGGGCATAAACAAATAGACACAGATGTACACACACATACACATACATATCATCATAGCCACACACCCAAGTACACACAAACGGGTACACAGATGTATGGATGTAACTCACACACAAACACACACATTCTTATTGACACACATGCATAAACACAAGCACACATAACGTACATACAACAACACATGAGTTGAAACATGCACAAGCACAAATGCACACATGCACACACAAAATACACATAAAAACCCACACATGCACACATATGCATGCACATACAAGTGCACACACTCTCTAGTACACTCGTACAAGCACACACGCACACACGTGTGTTCACTCACATGCACAAAAAATTACTGACACATACACAAACGCATGTGCATGCACATACATAAGCACACATGTATATGCACATAGACACAAACATGCACAAGAAAACACATACACACATGCAAGCAAACACGCACACACATGCATAAACATGTGCATGCACATACACATGACGTGGATTATCATGCAGACAAATAGATGCATACACACATGAACACACATAGACACAAACATGCACATACACATGTGTTCCCATGAGCATGTGCAAACACACATGCATATGTGCACACCAATGCACACACATGTACCAACACACACACATATGGATACATGCACACACACATGCAAACATAAGTGAACACACAAGCACAATCACAAACATGCACACTCACGCACACATCTACACACGTGCACATGAACATACACACACACATATGCATAAAAATGTACACAGACATCCTTGCCAGCATTAACAAATGCTCACACTAACACACAAAGATGAAAACACATGCATGTACCCATGCATGCACAAGCTGCAGCATTTGTGCACAAATGCACAAGCATGTATTCACGCACAAGCACATACATACACATACAGAAGAATACAGACATGTGCACATATATGTGCACACACACATACACACACATGCAAAAGAATACACATAAATGCACACAAATGCACATATACATGCACAAACAAGCACACTCATACATGCACACATAGACACATATTTGTATGCACAAGAACACACACAAATACATGCACGTAGAGCCTCATGCACACACATATACACTCACACATATGTGCAGAGATATGCACACATATGTGCATGCACATACATTCACATAGACATACACACGTATATATATGCACATGCAAACATCCAAATATGCTCAAATGCTTACCTAAAAACACACAAAGCAAAGACACACTCGCACATGCACACATAGACCCATGCACCCACAAACACTAATGCACATAGATACATAAACACATTTGGATGCACTCACACATGCATACACACACACACCCACACGAAAGAATGCACACACATGTTCACACAAACACATAGACATGCTCATATGTACACACTTGTGCACATATGCACACTATCACACACACACAAAGACACATACACGAGCACATACATGCATGCACATGCACAAATACACATACATGAACATAAACACAAACACACACTTATGTATACTCACACCCATGCACACACACACACACACACATACACATATAAACATGCACACACATGTACACATGAATATGAACACATGTATACACACACACACATGAACATGGACACAGACACATACAAATACACATATTCATGCACATACTCATGCACACATACAGACAAAGACATGAACAACCATAGACATGCACACACCTATAGACACATGGGCACACACGTATGCATGCCTATAGACACATGCAAACACTCACACATAAGGATAAATCATGTGCATACATGTGCACAAACACACACATCCACATGCATCCATGCATGCATGCATGCACACATGCATACCTATGCACACATGTGCACACACATACGAACAAGTAAGCACTCACAAGCATAGGCATAAGAGCACAAACATAGGCATGCACACAAGCACATGTATGCACACCCACATGCACACACACACACATGCATAAGGACTCACAAACATGTATAAGAATGCTCACATGCAAAACACACACACAATACACACATACACAATCACTAACACACCTGCACCCATATACATGCACACACACATAGACTCAAACACACCAACATGTGTACATACTACAAACATGCACAAAGATAGCAACACATGCACAAATAAACAAACAAATACGTACACATGCACATAAAAGAACACACACTAAGCTGTATTTACAAACACACCTACACACACGTGTAGACACACTCATAAAAAGGAAAATATGCACACACACACACACACACATTCACATGTACAACACTCGCATACGTATGTACATAAAGATGTAGACACACACACACACACTTATATACCCATGTGTATAGACATGCCCACACACACAAACACACTCATACAAACTAGAACAAAACACACATGCAACTATACACACACATAAAAACATGCACACACCCGTATAAAGACACATGTGTAGATACACACATACACACATTTGCATATGCATGCAACCACTTATGTATACACTCATAAATACATGCATGCATGCACACTTGCATATGCACACACACATGAACACGTTATCAAAAGAGAAACTATTAGGCCACCTTGTGTTTGATGAGTTAACCCTTAAATATTTAGCATGTTATTCTAATGGGTTTTTTAGTATGAATTAGGTATAGTTTCTAATAAACAACCCTTGCACCTTAAAAGATGGTGAATTAGTGGTCTTTAAAGTACTTTCAAGTGTTTAGTAAGTTTAAAGACTAGAGGACATGCACACCAAGTTTTGAAAACTTTTTTTAAAAAAAATATTAACTTATCGATTTTAAAGGCATTCTAATTTTGTATCAATCTCAAATCATATTCAGACATCTCCTTGATTTAGCAAAATTCTATTATGTAATTGAAGTAGTAATTTTTGAAGAATATTTTAAGATCTTTTTACATAATTTGGAAGCAACTTTTGGAACAACTCACTTACTTTTGATTGGCTATGACAAAACATTTTTTAATAAACACATAACCATTGTAAATGAAATAACTAATGAACATGAATCAGTATTTGAGATCTCAATAAAATGTTGCTCCAATTCTATTGACATAAATTCTATTGGTAATAATTACAACATCTTCTCAAACTGTCAAATTTTTCCAGATAAGACTTACACATTTAATATTTTAAATTATCATTTCTCTTCTTGAATTTAAACTCAGTATGTCTTGTTTCATTTGTCAACCAATATAAAAAGTTACACATATTTATTAGAAGTTTTCCATCTTTCCATATTTTGTTTTGTTTTCTATTGAGTTTGGGCCCAACATTTGTGAAAGCCCAAGTTCTATTTGATTTAATAAAAGAACCAAGATGGGGTTGAGCTGACAAAACACTAGGTTTTACTTGAGCCAATAAAAGCTAATAGGTTAGAGGTGAACCATAAGAAAAACCTCAAGTTGTAACCTTCTATTAATGGTATTTTTTTCACCTTAATTAAGGGTAGACTTAAGTTCTAATTTGAACTGAACCACCTAAAAATTATGGTATCTCATTTAATTTTTACGTTTCTTTTTCTTTATCATATTAAAAATAATATATACATATAATTAAGATTTCTTACAAACATAAAGCAATTTTTAAGAAATAAATGCATACAAAAATTTCTTTTAAGAACATAATTCACCTCCCTTTTATGAGTTTTGTATACCAATTTTTACTTCATTAACAATTTAAAAGACAAGATGAAGAGATAAAAAAAATGATACATAAAAAGATAAAAGAGAAATCAAGTTAAAGAAATAATGAGATTTATAGAGATAAGTAGAGAGAAATAGATAAAGAAGAGAAAAATATAAAGTGAAAGTTGATAATGGAAAGATGATAGAGTAAGAGATAAAAAGTGAGAAAAGAAGTTGGAAAGCGAAGATAGAAGATAAAATAGAAAGAATGATAGAGTAGGAGAAAGAAAGTGTTATAGAGAGAAGAGAGAAAATGAGAGTAAGGGAGCAACAAATTGAAAGACAGAAATAAATGAAAAGGAGCTATATTATAGAAGAGAAAAGTTAGTGAGAAGAAATTGTTGGACGGAGAAGAGGGAGAAGCAAATGAGGCAAAGAGAATGGGGGTAGACCATGGGGGTAGTAAGAAAAAAAAAGAGATAGAGCAAGATAAGGTAGTGTTAGAATACATTAACATAACTATGATGGTAAATAAAAGAGTGAATAACAAAATAGTGAAAAAAGAAGAGTATGAGTAATGAGAGATGTACTAGACAGAGTGTTAAAGAGGGTAGAGGGATAATGAGACAATGTTGGAAAGGTAGAGAAAGAATGACAAAGATGTCATAATGTGATAGAGTTGGAAACAAATAAAGAGAAACAAAGATAAAGGCAAGTGAGAGCATGGTTGGGGTATCAAAGGAAAGTAACAAATGAGAGAAAGCAATGAGTGAGATGGGAGAGAGAAAAATAGAAAAAAAGAGATTATGAAAGAGAGAATAAAACATTAGGACCTAAGAAAAATTGTTAAAGAGAATATACAATGTCGATAAGAAAAGGCACTACATGAAAAATAGTAAGAGATGATGATAATGAGAGATAAAAAACATATGTGAAAAATGAGAGAAAAGTGATAAAGAAAAGAAGGTGGTACAGGGGTGAAAGAAATTAGCAAATGATATGTAGCTTGCTAGGAGATAGAAATAGATAAGGAGGTAGGAGAGATTGATGAGTCATAATGAGAAAGTGAGACATTTATTATGATTCTTATTTAAGGATAAAAGAAGAAATAAGATATATGGGAGAAAAAAAATTAAGAGAGAGACAAAAAAAAGAGAGAAAGAGACCAAAAGTGATTTGTTTTAAAAAGAAACATGCACATCAAACAAGAGAGAACCAAAGAAAAGAGAGAAGAATAGAAAAAGAAAAAAATAACCAAAAGAAGGAGAAAAGTAAGATTGAAAGAGAGAATTATGAGAAAAAGAATATAAAGTATAATAATGTGTGTGATAAAGAGAGGCATAAATGTTTTGTGAGAGATAAAGGGTAGAATTGAGAGAAAAGGTAATGGATAAAGGGAAATAGATGGAGAGAGAATGAGAGAATAAATTTGGAGAGAGAAAAAGAGAGGAAGAATAAGAAGATTTAATTAATAATAATATCAGGTGATATTTTTGACAGATGAAATATAAAATATATGTTTTTTTAATGATAAGTATTAAAAATTCTTCTAAATTATTTATTTTTCTTGCAACATAAATAATCTGTTTTACTAAGAATAGCAATTATATCAATGTTTCTTAATACTTGTAATAATTACTAATTGCATTAAAGTTCTTTATATTACCATTTTTTTATTAATTATGAAAACTTTAATTTTAATTCTTATAATTGTTATTATTTCCTTTTAAATTTGCACTAAAAGATATAATTAATTATGATAAAAAATTTCTAATTAAGTCTTCTTAATTTTTAATAATAATTAATTAAATTGCTATTAATTACTTAATTGTAATGCAATATTTATTAGCATGATTAAAATATAAATTTAAAAATTTATTTGTCCTTAAATAATTATTTTTCTTATATCTTTAATTCTTAACTTTTTTATAGTTATTATGAATAATAATTAATTATTATCAATAGTAGTTTAAGAATTTGAGATAAGAATAATTGTTCTTAATACTATTGACTACCATTTAAGTATAAAGAACTTATTTTTATGTCATTTATGATTGTAATATTCTTACATAAATAACTAATTGGTTTTAATATCAATATTTACTATTATTATTGTTATTATTATGCTTTTAAAAGTATTTTAAGAAGAAAAATTTATATTGTCTAAGGATATAATAATAATCACTCTTTTTATGATAAAACTTTTTAGTCCTGCAAATGTCAATTTAATTAATTAGAATAGAAATAAAAACATTAAAAATAACAACTTTTGTCAATCATTAAATTAGAATAAGAAATATTACAAATTTATTATAAGAACAATTAGAAAATAATTAATACAATTTTTTATTCACAAAAAATAAAGATTATGAAGAAAAGAAATAATTTAATATCTTACTATTATCTTATTCTTAAGAATTACTAATTGAGAATAATATTTTATAAATTAATCGCATCAATTATTAAATAGTAATAATTTATATCATTTTTAAAAAAAGCATTGTTGAAATAACCAATAATAAGTTTCTTTACAATGTTTTTTTCTACATATTCTTTTAAAGAATAATTGATTAAGAAATAAGAACTATAAAGAAGTAATTTTAAAAAGTTGATTGGCATAAGGAAGAGTAAAGAAAAGTAGAACACTAAAATGAACTAAAAGAAGGAATAATAATAAAAAATACTAAAAAATACTAAAAAATTAAGAAAATAAGATAAAAAACCAAAACGAAATTAGTTAAGCTTCAAAAATAAGTACACGAATAAGGGGAATCTGAACAAAGAGATGAAGTAGAACAAAAATACACATAATAATAGAAAAAAGAATAATAATATTATTAAATATTATAAATTATTATAAAAGTTTCTTTAAAATTAATAATAATAATTAATTTATTATTATGAAGTAATAAGTATTTAGAAGTAAAAGACTTGTAGAGATAATGAAGGTATATTAAAGAGAAGGGACAAGATAGGTGAGAGAAGAAAAAAATTATTAAGCGAGAAAGAGAGGAGACATTTGATAAGTTGATGGTGATGTTAGATAACAAATTAAGAGTACGGGGAGAGAGAGAGAGATGCAACAAAGAGAAAATAAGAGAGATAAGAGAAAGGATTATGGGAAGAAAGAGTGGGGAGAAAAGATAAAATAGACAAGCACGACAGTTAGAGAAAAAGAATAAAAAAGAGGAAGAAAGAATAGATTTTTAAAGTGTTAAAAATTATGAGAGATATAAAAGAATGATAGATAAGAATATAAAAAGGTATAGAGAGAAATATATAGTAGGAATGAGATAGATGAAATAAAAGAGAATAAAAAAGGGAGGATAAACAAATAGAGAATAAAGTAAGATATCGCAAATTCAGAAAGAATAAATGAAAAGTGGCGGTTGAGATGACAGAGGAAAAGATAACAAGGTGTAGAAGAGTGAAGAGTCATCAAGAGAAGGAAGAAAAATATAAAAAATTAAATTAATTTAAGGAGAAAAAGAAGATAAATAGAAAAATAAATAGGGAGAGGCAATGTGTAAGATATATCATAATAGGCTAAAATAGAGATTGAAGGAAATAGCTGAACATAAATAATGTTAGAGGTATAAAAGAGTAAAAGAAGATACAAAAGGATATAGAAGATGAAGAGAAGAGAGAGAGGAGCATGAAAAAAGATCGTTATTAGAGAGAGGGAGAAGATAAAGAGTGTGATAATGAATGCAATAAATAGAGTCCTCATGGATTGAGTCACAAAAATACATTGAGATAAATTGAGAAAGAGACGAACTAATACTGAGTGAAAGGGACATAGATAAAGAGATAAATAGTGTGAAAAAGGAGAGAAAGGAAATTGAGAAAAGTGAGAAATAAGAGAGAGAATGATTGAGATAGAGATATGAGGAGAAAAAAGATTGAGTGAAGATAGAAAGTAAAGATAAAAGAAAATGAAGAAAAAAGAGGTGATGAGAAAGATAGATACACAAGAGAGAGAATAAAGTGCAAGAGAGAAGAGAGAGAAAGTAAATAAAGAGTTAAAGAATAAATAAAAAATATATGGATAAGGAGATAGATTAAAAAATATTAATAGATAAAAATAAAAAAGTGAAAAAAGACAAAACCCTTGAGGGAGAATGATAGATATCGGGAGAAACTAAAGGAACATGAAAGAAGGAAGTGTGGAAGAGAGGAAATTTAATAGAAGCAAATGAAATATAAAATGCATGACTGTGGTGACAGAGGACTGAGAAAGGAAGAGAGAATTAGAATGAGAAAGATCATTAAGAGATTAAGAAGACAAGTGGGAAAAAAGGAGATAACCAAGGGAATTGATGGAGGTGGAGAAGGAAAAAAGATACTAATGTGAGAGAGAAAAGGGAAGGGAGGGAGATTAAGAGGTTAAGTTTGTGAGAAATAGATAACTTTATGGGAAATAATAATTTATATGAAAAAAGATCTTGTTATAAAAATAATTAACAATATTATATCAAAACATGATGACTATTAACCATTATTTTAGTAAATAACAAATATTGATAATTATATAAGAAAGAAAGAGATAGGTTGTGTAATAAATTTGAGGGAGAAGATAGAGGGATAGAAAAAGGAATTATAGATAGAGTAACATGAAGTATGAGTGAAAAAAAGTAAGATTGATAGAAATAAAGCTAGAGAATTAAATAAATAAGGGAGAAGAATATAGAGTGAATGGAGAGAATGGAAGAGTGATAAAGAAAGAGAAAAAAATGAAGAGAGTGAATTAGAGAGTGAAGAGAGAAAGAAAGAAAAGTGGTAGTAAGAAAAGTGTTGGAAGTTGAAATAAAAAGAGATGGAAAATGAGACATAACATTGTTGATAGAGAGAGGAGGGTTATAAAGAGAGTGAGAGAGTGACAAACTAAAAGACATAAATGAAGAGAAAGAAATATAGAGATTCCATAAGAGAGAGAAGGTTGAAAGAGTTAAAGAAAGTTGAAGGTATAGAGAAGAGAGAGAAATGAGGTAAAGAGAAGGAGAGAATAACGAGAAAGTGAGAGATAACAAAAGACATAAAACAAGGTAAAAAAAGAGTAAGAGAAAGGCATAGGTGCAATATATTAACAAGAGAGAGGAGAATGATATAGCATAAACAAGAAGAGGGTTTAGAGTAAAAGGGAGATAGACTAGAGAGGACAGAGGGTTAATAGGACAATGATAAAGAGATAGACAGAGAGAGACAAGAAAGTTAGTACGATAGATTAAGAAAGAAATATAAAGAGGAAAAAGGATAGAGAGCCAAGTGGAAGCTTGCATATGTTAACAAAGGAAAGTGATGGAAGCAAGAAAGTGAGAAGAGATATGGAGGTGAAAATATGGAACTCAAAGAGAGTGAGAGTTATTAGAAAAAGAAGATAAAGGTTATCATTAAGAATGTGGCAGTAAGAGGAGCAAATTTTTTATGGGAGGTGAAGGATAGGAATAAGAGAGAAAATGATGGAAAAATTGATGTAGATAGCGACAGAGAGAATGAATGAATAAAGTTGGAGAGAAAAAAAAATAAAAGTAAAATAAGAAGAATGAATTAATAGTTCTATAAGATAACATTATTGTGAGAAGAAATTTATAGATTTTTTAAAAATAGTTATTCTTAATTTTAAGAAATTATTAATTATTGTTAAAAAAGAACTTTAAATAAGAACGATTATATCAATTTTTTTAATAATTATAATATTTATAAATTACCATTATAGTTCTTTAGTATATTTTTATTAATCGTGAATAATTATCACTCTAACTCTTATAATTCTTATTTATTCCTTTTTTATTTCCTCTTTGTATTTAACAATAAAGTAAATAAAATACGATTAATTTTAATTAATAATATAATAATTTTTAGAATAATTAATACTAATATTTAATAATTTATTGGTTTTTAAAATTTTATTATTTTTATATAATTTTTTCTTAATTATTATATTTATTATCAATAATAATTTTTATTAAGAATAATTGTTTAGTAGTTAGAGACAAAAGAATTGTTGCTAATAATACAACGATAATTAATAAATTTTACTCTAACCATCATTTTATGTATCAACATTTATTTTTATATCAATTATAACTCAATTCTATTTATACATATAATTAATTATTAATATCAATAATTACTACAATTATTATTATTATATCAAAAACTTGCATTCAAACACACAAATACGTACTTACCAACACACACACATGCATACACACATGCACCCACATGCACACATACACGCAATCACATACAAAAGCACAGACACACACAAACGCATGCACGAATGCATGCACTCACACACACGCAACCATAAACTCACACACGTAAGCACATATACAAACATGTACACACACATGCAAACACTTGGACACACATACACACACATACATGGATTCACACAGGAATACATGTGCATGCATGCACACACTTGCACAGATGTACACACATATGCACACATGCACAAATGCACACACAAGCAACCACACATGTGCATATGCACACGCATGGAGGCACATGCACTTACACATACAAATATATGCCCACACCTACACATGTGCACACACACATGCATAGTACAAACACACAAACATGTTGATGTGCATATATAGACACACAAGAACACACACACATAAACATAATCGAACACTCACATGCATACACCGACACATAATACACACACACAAATGCATGTGCACAAGCCCATATCTGTATGCATAAATACATATAAAAATGCATACCAATAAAGATATATATACACAAACACACACACACACACATTATATATATATATATATATATATATATATATATATATATATATATATATGCATTCACGCAACAACATACATGCACAGATACATACACATGCACAAGCACATGCACACACATGTATACACACTAATACATAATCAGACAAAAACATACATATAAACATGCCCAAGTACACACATGCATATGCAAAACAAACGAACGCATATGCACACACAGTCGTATAAGCTTTCACACAGCTATAGACAAACATGCATAGACACACATGCATACACACACATGAGCAACACACACATGACCGCACATATGCATGTGCACACAAGCACAAAAAATCATAGACACATACACAAATAAACAGGCATATGTGCATGCAAACACACACACACGTGCATGCAAGCATGCACACGCCTACACACATGCACACACAAACATGCTTATGCATGCACATGCATACATACACATACAAGCTTGCAAACATGCACACGTGCATGCATGCTTGCACACACACACACACATGCAAAAACATATGTAGATGCACATGCATCTGTATGCACTTACACAAATATGCACACACATAAGCATACACATAATAAAGAATAGAGGCATGCACATAAGTGCACATGCATGCATATACCTGCATGCACATGCACATGCACACATGTGCAGGCACACACACATGCACATGCACATGCACATGTAAAAACTCACAAACATAGATGCACATGCACGTATACACACTCAAACACATTCTCACGCACACAAGCACATACATTAGAGATCAAGTTGCTAAAAGCATAGTCGAATTTGAATATGCTCCTACCAAATAAGAATTGGTTGACATATTTCTTAAGTCTTTTCCAACCAAACAATTTCAAATCAAATAATTAGGTGTAATATAAATTATATAAATTATGTCTTTTTTATGGTGTCAAATAAGGAGAATAATTATTATTTAGCTAAGTGAAGAGGAGCATATATATATATATATATATATATGATTTTTATTATATTTTATTATTAATTTATTATTTTTTACAAATTATATTTTTTGTAAATATTTATGCCTTGTTATTATCAAAAGGAAGAGATTATTAGGCCACCTTGTGTTTGATGAGTCAAGCATTAAATATTTATCTTATTATTCTAATGGTTTTGAGTGTGAATCAGGTATAGTTTCTAATGAACACCCATGCACCTTAAAAAATAGTGAATTATTGGTCTTTAAAGTACTTTAGAGTTTTTATTAAGTTTCAAGAATAGACGACATGCACACCAAGTTTTGATCAGTTTTTTTCTTAATAAAATATTAACTTATCAATTTTAAAGACACTCTCATTTTGTATCAAACTCAAATCATATTCAGTCATCTACTTGATTTAGCAAACAAATCGAATTCTATTTTAGAATCCATAATCTTTTTCTTGGTTAAATTCTATCTTTATGAAAATTCTATGTTAGTTTGTTTCCTAACCTTAATTAAATAAAATAATAATTCTGTTAAATCTTTAATAATTAAAATAAAACTTTTTCTATCACATCGCATCTTGCAAAGTTCTCATGTTTGACAAGCCTGATCGGGCATGCACTCGCAAGTCTTGAGTAAGAAAAATCAGGTTGAGCCTGTTCAGTCTAGCAACGAATCTTGAATCAAATTTGGGTAAGGCATTGGACCGAGTTGGGCAACACTCAAAATTATACATATGGGTCAACCTGTATAAACTTATATGTTATGAGTACGACCATGGGATGAATTCTCGAATGCACAAGGGGGAGACAGCCCCATTTTTAGCTCTGAATGATACCTCCATGGATATTATATAAAGTTCAAATTCTTATCTTTTTTTATAATGTGGGACTAAAGCCTTGTGCCTCTCTACATCCAAAACTGGCAGTGCTCAATGCTGTCCAGTCATGCATTTGGTGATTGCATGGCAAAGAGAACGGGGGTAGAATATGGGGGCAGTAAGAGAAAAAGAAAGAGATAGAGCAAGATAAGCAGTGTTAGAATACATTAACATAACTATGGTGGTAAATAAGTGAGTGAATAACAAAATAATGAAAAAAGAAGAGTAAAAGTAATAAGAGACGTACTAGAGAGAGTGTTAAAGAAGGTAGAGGGATAATGGGACAATGTTGGAAAGGTAGAGAAAGAGTGACAAAGATGTCATAATGTGATAGAGATGAAAACAAATAGAAAGAGAAAGAAACATAAAGGTAAGTGAGCACATGCTTAGGGTATAAAAGGAAAGTTACAAATGAGAGAAAGCGATAAGAGAGATGGGAGAGAGAATTATGGGGGAAAGAAAAAAATAGAAAAAAACAGATTATGAAAGAGAGAATAAACATTTAGGACCTAAGAAAAATTGTTAAAGAAAACATACAATGTCGATAAGAAAAGACACTCCATGAAAAATAGTAAGGGATGGTGATAATGAGAGATAAAAAAGATATGATAAGAGTGAGAGAAAAGTGATAAAGAAGAGAAGGTGGTATAAAGGTGAAAGAGATTAGCAAATGATATGTAGCTTTTTAGGAGATAGAAAGAGATAAGGAGGAGAGAGAGATTGATGAGCCATAATGAGAAAGTGAGACGTTGATCATGATTCTTATTTAAGGAGAGAAGGAGAAAAAAGATATATGGAAGACAAACAACTAAGAGAGACAAAAAAGAAGAGAGAGAGATAAAAAGTGATTTGTTTTAAAAAGCAACATGCACATCAAAAAAGAGAGAACCAAAGAAAAGAGAGAAGAATAGAAAAAGAAAAAAATAAGCAAAAGAAGTAGAAAAGTAAGAATCAAAGAGAGAATAATGAGAAAAAGAAGATAAGGTATAATAATGTGTGTGATAAAAAGAGGCATAAATGTTTTGTGAGAGATAAAGGGTAGAATTGAGAGAAAAGGTGATGGATAAAGGGACATAGATAGAGAGAGAATGAGAGAATTTTGGAGAGAGAAAAAGAGAGGAAGGAAAAGAAGATTTAATTAATAATAATATTAGGTGACATTTTTATCAGATGAAATATAAAATATATATATATTTTTAATGATAAGTATTATAAATTCTTTGAAATTATTTATTTTTCTTACAACATAAATAATCTATTTTATTAAGAATAACAATTATATCAATGTTGCTTAATACTTGTAATAATTATTAATTAGCATTATAGATCTTTATATTTCTTTTATATTAATTATGAAAAATTTAATTTTAATTCTTATAATTGTTATTATTTCCTTATAAATTTGCACTAAATGATATAATTAATTATGCTAAAAATATTTCTAATTAAGTCTTCTTATTATTTAATAATAATTAAATTAAATTCTATTAATTATTTAATAGTAATGTAATATTTATTACCATAATTAAAATATAAATTTAAAACTTTATTGGTCCTTAAATAATTCTTTTTCTTATATCTCTAATTCTTAACTTTTTATAATTATTATCAATAATAATTAATTATTTCAATAGTAGTTTAAGAATTTGAGATAATAATAATTGTTGTTAATATTATTGACCACATTTAAGTAAAAAGAACTTATTTTTATGTCAATTATGACTATAATATTCTTACATAAATAACTAATAGGTTTTAATATCAATATTTACTATTATTATTGTTATTATTATGCTTTTAAAAATTTTTCAAGAAGAAAAATTGATAATATCTAATGATATAATAATAATCACTCTTTTTGTGATAAATCTTTTTAGCCCTATAAATGCCAAATTTAATTTATTAGACCAGAAATAAAAACATTAAAAATATTAACTTTTATCAATTATTAAATTAGAATATGAAATATAACGAATTTATTATAAGAATAATTAAAAAATAATAAATACAATTTTTTATTCACTATAAATAAAATATTAAGAAGAAAAGAAATAATTTAATGTCTTATTGTTATCTTATTCTTAAGAATTACTAATTGAGAATAATATTTTATTAATTAATCTCATCAATTATTAAATAATAAAAATTTATATAATTTTTAAAAATTATTATTGAAATAACAAATAATAAGTTTCTTTTCAACTTTTTTCAACATATTCTTTTAATGAATAATATGATTAAGAAATAAGAACTATAAAGGAGTAATTTTAAAATGTTAATTAGCATAAGGAAGAATAAAGAAAAGTAGAACACTAAAATGAACTAAAAGGGAATAATAATAAAAAATAGTACAAAAATAAGAAAATAAGATAAAAAACAAAATGAAATAAGTTAAACTTCAAAAATAAGTACATGAATAAAGGGAACCTGAACAAATAGATGAAGTAGAATAAAAAGACAAATAATATAAGAAAAAGGAATAAGAATATAATTAAATATTATAAATTATTATAAAATTTTCTTTAAAATTAAGAATTATTATTATTATAAAGAAATAAGTATTTAGAAATAAAAGACTTGTAGAGATAATAAAGATATATAAAAGAGAAGGAACCAGATAGGTGAGAGAACAAAAAACTTTTTAAGCAAGAAAGAGAGGAGATATTTGATAAGTTGATGGCGATGTTAGATAAGTAAGAAATTATGAGGTATGGGGAGAGAGAGATGTAACAAAGAGAAAAAAAAAGAGAAATAAGAGAAAGGATTATGGGAAGAATGAGTGGGGAGAAAAGATAAAATAGACAAGCATGACAATTGGAGAAATATAAAAAAAAAGAGAAAGAGAGAATAGATTTATAAAGTGTTGATAGAAATTATGAGAGAGATAGAAGAATGATAGATAAAAATATAAAAATGTATGGAGAGAAATATATAGTAGCAATGAGATAGATGAAAAAAAGAGAATAAAAAAGGGAGGATAAACTAATAGAGAATAAAATAAGATATCGCAAATTCAGAAAGAATGAATGAAAAGGGGTGGTTGAGATGACTGAGAAAAAGATAAGGAGGTGTAGGAGAGTGAAGAGTGATCAAGAGAAAGGAAGACAAATATAAAAAATTAGATTAATATAAGGAGAAAAGGTCATAAATAGGAAAATAAATACATAGGGAGAGGCAATGTGTAAGGTTAGCATAATAGGCTAAGATAGAGATTGAAGGAGACATGTGAACATAAATAATGTTATAGGTATAAAAGAGTAAAAGAAGATATAGGAGGATATAGAAGATGAAAAGAAGAGAGAGAGGAGCAAGAAAAATTATATCTGTTAGAGAGAGGGAGAAGATAAAGAGTGTGATAATGAATGCAATAAATAGAGTCCATATGGATTGAGTCACAAAAATATAGTGGGATAAGTTGAGAAAGGGATGAAGTGATACTAATCGAAAGGGACATAGACAAAGAAAAAAAGAGTGTGAAAAAGGAGGGAAAGGAAATTGAGAAAAGTAAGAAATAAGAGACAGAATGAATGAGATACAGTTATGAGGACAAAAATGATTGAGCAAAGATTGAAAATAAAGATAAAAGAAAATGAAGAAAAAAGAGACAGTACGAAAGATAGATACACGAGAAAGAGAATAAAGAGCAAGAGAGAAGAGAGAAAGAAGAGAGAGAAAATAAATAAAGAGCTAAAGAATAAATAAAAAATATATGGATAAGGAGATAGATTAAAAAATATTAATAGATAAAAATAAAAATAAAAAAGACAAAACCCTTGAAGGAGAATGATAGATATCAGGAGAAACTAAAGGAACATGAAAGAAGGAAGTGTGGAAGAGAGGAAGTTTAATAGAAGCAAATGAAATATAAAATGCATGACTGTGGTGTGGTGATAGAGGACTGAGAAAGGAAGAGAGAATTAGAATGAGAAAGAGCATTAAGAGATTAAGAAGAAAGGTGGGGAAAAAGGAGATAACCAAGGGAATTGATGGAGGTGGAGAAGGAAAAAAGATACTGATGTGAGAGAGAAAAGGGAAGGGAGGGAGATTAAGAGGTTAAGTTTGTGAGAAATAGATAACTTTATGGGAAATAATAATTTATATGAAAAAGATCTTGTTATAAATATAATTAATAATATTATATCAAAACATGATGACTATTAACCAATATTTTAGTAAATAACAAATATTGATAATTATATAAGAAAGAAAGAGATAGGTTGTGTAATAAATTTGAGGGAGAAGAGAGGGGTAGAAAAAGAAATTATAGATAAAGATAGTAAGATGAAATATGAGTGAAGAAAGAAAGTGAAATTTATAGAAATAAAACTAGAGAAATAGGTAATAAAGAGAAAAGAATATATAGTGAATGTAGAGAATTGAAGAGTGAGAAAGAAAGAGAAAAAAGTGAAGAAAGTGAATTCGACAGTGAAGAGAAAAAGAAAGAAAAGTGGTGAGAAAAGAGTTGGAAGTTAAAATAAAAAGGAATGTAAAATGAGAGATAACATGGGTGATAGAGAGAGGAGGGTGATAAAGAGAGTGAAAAACTAAAAGACATAAATGAAGAGAAAGAAATATAGAGATTCCAAAGGAGAGAGAAGGTGGAAAGAGAAAGAAAGTTGTAGGTATGGAGAAGAGAGAGGGAAATGTAGCAAAGAGAAGGAGAGAATAAGGAGAAAGTGAGAGATAACAAAAGACATAATGCAAGAAGGAAAAAGAGTAAGAGAAAGGCATAGGTGCAATATATTAAAAAGAGAGGAGAATGTTATAGTGAAAACAAGAAGAGGGGTTTGAGTAAAAAGGAGATAGACTAGAGAGGACAGAGGGTTAATTGGACAATGATAAAGAGATAGATAAAGAGAGGTAAGAAAGTTAGTATGATAGATTGGGAAAGAAATATCAAGAGCAAAAAGGATAGAGTGCCAAGTGGAAGCATGCATATGTTAATATAGGAAAGTGATGGAAGCAAGAAAGTAAGAAGACATATGGAAGTGAAAATATGGAATTAAAAGAGAGTCAGAGTTATTAGAAAAATAAAATAAAGGTTATCATTAAGAATGTGGCAGTGAGTGGAGCAAATGTTTTATGAGAGATGAAGGATAGGAATAATAAAAAAAGTGATGGATAAATTGACATAAATAGAGAGAGAGGAAGAATAAAGAAAGTTTGGAGAGAGAAAAATAAAAATAAAATAAGAATAATGAATTAATAATTCTATAAGATAACATTATTGCTAGAAGAAAATTATAGATTTTTTAGTAATTGTTATTCATAATTTTTTTAAATTATTAATCATATTAAAAAAGAACTTTAATAAAGAATGATTATGTCAATTTTTTTAATAATTATAATATCTATCAATTACCATTATAATTCTTTAGTATATTTTTATTGATCATGAATAATTATCATTTTAACTCTTATAATTCTTATTTTTTCCTTCTCAATTTGCTCTTTGTATTTAATAATAAAGTAAATAAAATACTATTAATTTAAATTAACAATATAATAATTATTAGAATGCTTAATACTAATATTTAATAATTTATTGGTTTTTAAAGTTTTATTTTTTTATATAATTATTTCTTTATTTATAATCAATAATAGTTTTTATTAAAAATAATTTTAGTAATTAGAGACAAGAATTGTTGCTGATAATACAACAATAATTAATAAATTTTACTCTAACCATCATTTTATGTATCGACATTTATTTTTATGTCAATTATGACTCAATTCTATTTATACTTATAATTAATTATTAATATCAATAATTACCACAATTATTACTATTATACCAAAAACTTGCATTTAAACACACAAATATGTATGTACCAACACAAATACATGCACCCACATGCACACTTATACGCAAGCACATGCAAAAACATAGACACACACAAATGCAAGCATGAATGCATGCACTCGCACGCACAACCATATGCTCACACACATAAGCACATATACAGACATGTACACACACATGCACACACTCAGATACACAAACACATACAAACATGGATGCTCATAAGAATACATGTGCATGCATGCACACACATGCATAGATGTACACACATATGCACACATACACAAATGCACACACAAGCAACCACACATGTCCATATGCACACACATGTAGGCACATGCACTTACACATACAAATACATACCCACACCCACACATGTGCACACATACTTGCATAGTTCACACACACAAACATGTTGATGTGCACACATAGACACACAAGAACACACATACACAATCAGACACTAACATGCATACAACCACACATAATACACACACACACACAAATTCATGTGCACAATCACACATTTATATGTATAAACACCTATAAAAGTGCACACCTACACATATATGTAGTCACACACATAAATATATATATATATATATATATAATTCTCCATGTGTTGGGTCCAAACACTCGTACTGGAGACCCAACACCTGTTTCATGGATGGCCTATCCCGCCCATCACTTTGTGTGCACTATTTGGCTATTCCAACCGTCACCTGAAGCTGCTGCCCATCTAAGACATTCTGAAGTCTCTGATCTACCAAACCAGAAAGATTTGAGTCATTGTCGACGAATTCTCGAGACCATTCGACTAGATTGTTGTTGTCTTGAGTTACATTTCTTCCTGTGATTAACTCGAGAAGTAGCACACCGTAGCTGTACACATCGCTCTTCTCGGTTAGTTCATGAGTCAGCACATATTCTGGATCTACATACCCTATAGAAGAACATAATGGTGAGCCTTTTCATCAGCAACTGGAGCACATTCATGTTTGGCAATCAAATGCCTCTTAGCACACAACTCACACACCAACATACATGCACAGATACATACACATGCACATCCACATGCACACAAATATATACACACTAATACACAATCACATAAAAATATACATATAAATATGCCCAAGTACACACATGCATCTGCAAACACAAACAAATACATGCACACACATTGGCATGTACTTTCATATAGCTATAGACAAACATGCATAGACACACATGAACAACACACACATGACCACACATACGCATTCGTACACAAGCACAAAAAAGTAAAGACACAGACACAAATACATAGGCATATGTGCATGCAAACACATGCACTTGCATGCAGGCATGCAAACACCCACACCCGTGCACACACAAATGCGCATATACATGCACATACATACGTACACAACAAGCATGCAAACATGCACACGTGTATGCATGCTTGCACACACACACACACATACATGCATGCATATACATACACACATACAAAAACACATGCAGATGCACATGCATCTATATGCATTTACACAAATATGCACACACATAAGCATACATATAATAAAAAAAGAGGCATGTACATATGTGCACATGCATGCACATACACACATGCACATGCACATGCACACACACATACCCATGCAAAAACTCACAAACATAGATGCATATGCACAAGTAAACACTCAAACACATTCTTATGCACACAAGTGCATACACATACACACATATGCACATGCACACACATGCAAATATATATACACAATCACAAAAAAGAATGCACGCTTGTGCAAGTAGACACGTATACTCACAAACAAATGCACACAGACATGTGTACCCCCATATGCACATTCATACACATTGACCCACACACATACACGGACACATGTACTTACACATGCACTAGCACATGCATACACATTCATGCATGCACACAAACCTATATGCTCAAATTTGCACATGCGAACACAAAAAGCACACTCATGAACTACCATACGTACACATGCACACACTCCCACATACATTCAAGCCCATGCACACACATGCATAATCCCACACAGACATAACCACACATAGATGCATGCACACATGCATACAAGCACAAACTCAAACACAAATGACCACACACACACACAAATGCACACACATGCACGTGTGTGTGCACACACACTTGCATAAATACATGCACTCAATAATAGAAACATGCATGCACATGCACACAAACATATGTATGTGCACACACACACACCCATAAACATATACATATACACAAGATCACACATGGAACATGCACACACACACACACATACATGCATAGATGTATGTGTACCTCCACACACACATGTAGACATGAACACACACACATGCATATAGAGTTACAAGTGCACACAAAAACATGCATAGCCACACACATGCATATCTACACACACACATATGTTGACAGCACACATTCCCATAAGAGAACACATTAAAATTGGCACACACATACATGCACAATCATATAAGCACACATGAACACATGGACACATACACACGTGTACACATGACCATTCACACACAGGAACACACACATACATAGAAATATGCATTTTCACATGCATACACACACAAAACACACACACAAACCCACATGTATACTTACACACGCACACATGCAAAAATTCTTACAAACACACACGTATACACACACATACATAGAAATGCACACTTGTCCAAAGACACATACACATGAAAGCATGTAAATACAGATACACACACACTCGCACATTTGCACATGTATTCATGAACACACACATGAACACACACACATGCACTCTAAATACACACATGTCTCAAAATATACACAAACACATCCACAAAAACACAAAAGCACAAAAACATAAATGCACAAATGCACTCACCCACACCCATATGAGCTTGCATACACACATAAACACATTAATGCACACACCCTCCCACATGCACACGCATGCATGGATCCACGTCAACACACACATAAACCCACACACATATGCACACTGTACAAACACATTCACATGTATGCAAACATGACACACACAAACATGACACACTCTTACACATGTACATGTACACAAACATATGCACACACACACACACACACAAATGTATACACATGCATGCAAGCACATATGCACATGTTTAAACACACACTCATGTACAAACTCACAAGCATATCCACACATGTATACACAAATCCACATACACACATAGACACTCACACTTGGATGTATGAACATAAGAAAACACTTACATAAGCACACATAAACACATGAACATAGACCCATGCACATATGTGCATATACACAAAAACACAACATATGCATGCACACACACATCCAAAAGAAAACACATAAATACAATCACAAACATGCATGTAATTTTACAGACTCACACATGCTATGCTCATGCACATACACAAAATCAAGCACATAAACCTCTCGTGCACATACATGCACACACACACACATAAACACACACATATACATCATGCATAGACACACACATGCACACACATGAATAAACACACAGACATGAATGCATGTATGTGCACAAACACACCTGCATAGACACTGAAGCACACACATTCATACATACATACACACATGCATGCATGCATGCACAAACACATGATCAGAGGCACTCATATATACAGACAAGCATGCATAAACACACACATGCACAAGCACATGCACTCACACATACATGCACATGCACACGTGCATGTAAACACACGTACTAACACATGATCACACACAGACTCACATGTGTACGCATAGGCGCACACATAACACACACATGCATAAACACACACATGCACGTATGCATGCAGAAGCACATATAAGAACAATCATAAAACATAATGCACACGCATACGCAAACAAGTGGGCACATGTATCCAAGCACACACACGTATACATGCACAGACACATAAGCACATGCATACATACATGTATCCACATGCACATGCACATGCACACACACGCACACACGATCACATGCACACAAATAGAAACACTCACACATGCTGAAAAAACACACATGCACCTACATACATGTACACACACATGCACGAATACACGAACATGCACATGCATGCCCACATGCCTAGATGTACAAACACACATGCATTCAAAAGCATAAAATACATGTATGCACACATGCACTCACATGCATGCTGATATAAACATGTACCCACATGTACAAACAAACAAAGACACATGCATATACATTCGCAAACACACAAAGACACACACACATACACACATGCGAATGCACGTAGACTTGAAAACACACAAATATGCACATGCATACACACAAACACTAACACGCATATAGACCCATGCACACTTGACTCACACTCATACACATGCTTGCACACAAAACATACACACACAAACATAGATGTTCATACACATGCAAACACTCATGCAAACACATATCCACAGACATGCACACATGACCACACCAACACACGCACCCCACACACACATGCACACACATACACATGCACACAAATGCATGCACAAACATGAGCACATATACACATGATCTCACATGCATAAACCATGCACCCATGCAACCCCCATTAACGAACGCACACAAACATGCACACACATGTCCATGCACATAAGTACATGAGCACACATGCCCACGTGCACACATGCATACTCAACCCCACACGTGCACATAAATATGCATGCACACATACACATATGCATTCACAAATGCAAGCATGTAGATACACACTCACACATGCAAATGCACACAAAAGCTTTCTTACATACACATGCACACATAAGCATGTGCATGTACCCTCACAGATAAATCAATAAACATATACACACACACATACTCCAACCTACACAAACTCACACATGCACTTGCATACACACACAAACCAGTGAATGCACACAAAAGTACACACACACACACACATGCACCCACATATTCGCACATATGCAAACCCTCACACATGGATGAACGTACACAACTAAAAATACATACACACACGCACTCACATACACATACAAAAGCATAACACAGCCACATCTCAGGCGCATGAACGAGCACACATACATGCACACACATGTACACATATATGCACAATCACATATATGCACGCACATATATACATACACACATGTCTCTGATGCATGCACCTATGCTCACATATGTACTCATGTGCACACACACAAACACCACACACATGAACATGCACACACACTCGCACCCCCACGCACGCTTATTCCCACAAACACACATGCATACCAGCACATATATTTGCACATGCACACACACACAAACCCCATAAAAATGTGCACAAGCATACATGTACACATGCATGCATAGATGCACTTGCATGTAAACAAACACACACATACACATGCACAACTAGATACACACCAAAACATGCACACAAATCTAGCAATACATACAAACACAAACACATGCGTACATGAGTAGACTCACGCACACACTCAATAATGAGCACATACATACATGCACACACATATGCACAATCACGCACACATACACACAAGTGCATACATCACACATAAGCATGCACACACACATGCACACAAGCACATGCACATGCACACATGTATACATGCATGCACATACACCCACACATGTGCACACACACACATGCACACACATGCAATCAAACACATGCACATGAATAGATTGCATGTACACATGAACTCAAGCAAGCACCTATACAAAAATAAGCACATATACTCACATATGCATATGCACACATGCATGCCTAAGTGTGCATGCACACATAACCATGCATATACACACACACATGCACACACATACATGTACATAGACACACATACACGTGCACATAAATAGACACACATAAAATGCAATAATAGATAAAGACAAACATGCATACATGCACATTTAAACATGCATGTGCCAACACATACTAACATATATGCATAGCCACACACATGAATGCACAAACACATACATATACACAAGCATATACATGCACACACGCACACACACACACACACTTGGACACATTAATATGCATAGGCACACAAGCACTCACAAGCACACACACACACACAGACTAACTTGCATGCGTGAATGCATGCACAAAAGTGCACTCATCCATACACATATAGAGATGCATTCATTCTGCACAAACATATACACAAATGCATGCACACATATGCACATGCATACACACACACGTACTTGCATGCACATATGCACACACATACATAGATGCACAACCACTCCAATAAGCATGCATACATGTAGACACCCTTACACACAACACATATAATACACACAGCATGCACATGTAGTCATGCACACAAACACACACAAGCATACACATACAAACAAACATACACACACACACACACATGCACATGCACATGCATACTTGATCATACATACCACATGAATTCTTGCAAACACCCACACACACACACAAAGGAAAATAGCCACACATATGCATACATACACACATTCACAGACATGCACACACACACACACACATTCATGCACACACATATGCACTGGTTCATGCACATGCTCACACGCATGCACGAGCACACACATAGCCACACATGCACATATACATTTATGTACACACACATGCACATCCCATACTCGCATGCACACACACACACTTGCATGCACCAGAACACACACACCCATGCAAATACATGCATGCACAAAAAATCATACATGCACACACACACAAGTAGTTATGAACATGCACACATGCAATCCCAAAAAGCGCACATTGAAACATGCAAATACACATAATCAAACAAACATGCACATGCATAGACAAGCAACTACGCACACATGCACACTCATTCTCATGCAAACACACATTCATGCATGCACATAGTACGAAAACACATGGATGCACATGACCACATTCATGCAGACTTACATACACACACTGATACGCATGCACACAAACACACATGAACAAAAACACACACACACATGCATATATCCACAAAGACAAACAAATGCACACACATACAAAAAATAAACTCACACAAATTTGCACTATGACATGCACGCACATAGATACAAAGGCACACATACATGCACATACCGACACCTACACACACCTACACCTACACACACGTGTGTGCATGTACATACACACACATGCATGCGCACAAAGAAAAACACACATGCTCACACATGCACATACATATGTAAACACATGCTCACAGAAACGCTCTCATACTCACACTTAAACACATTCACATACGTGCATGTGAACACACATCTACACACACATGCACATGCACATGGACACATATTCACAGATGCACACCCACACATACATACACATGCATGCCTGCATGCACACATATACACACACATGTGCATGTACATGCACACAAAGATGCTCACATACACATATATGGACACTCAAATAGCACACACACTTGCACACACCCACAAACATGCATATTAAAACACAAACATATACATGCACACACAGATACACACACACCCACCCATACTCACACACATGTGTGTGCACACACATGCAAGCCTGTACACATGAAAGCATGTACTTGCACATGCTTGAATGCATGTACACACTTGAAAGGACGTACGATCACACACACCCACACATACACATGCAAAAGATCCTAAATGTACACACACACACACCCATGCACACAAATGCTCAGGCTCATGCATGCATACAAACACACACCCACATACACACTAACACATATGCACACTCACACACATGCACACTCACACACATGCACACACATGGTAATGCACAAAACAACCAAAATAAATGCACATACATACACATGCATAGAAATGAATGCACAAACACACATGCACACATATGCAAATATGCATATTCATATACATATGCACTAACACATATACAGACACACACAAACACACACATGCATGCACAAGCACTTACAAATAGGCACTCACATATAAACACACATCCACACTCATGCACACCCACATGCACGCCTATGTGCAAGCACATGTACACTTATGCACAAACCTATATGCACACATGCACACATACATATACACAAGCACAAACATGCACTCACACATGCATGTAAAAGTACAAAGACACATGCACACAGATAAACACAAACATAATCACACATACACACACTCAAACACATTGACACACACACATGCAAGAACACAAATGCATGCACATGAATGCACATAAGCATGCACTCACACATATACACATATGCTTGATGTACACACACAAAAGTGCACATGCACAAACACACAAAGCACACACACAAAGAGTTGCACACACATGTAGATATACATGTAAATACACCCACAAATACATAGATATGCACAAACATATGCATACAATTGAACACACACAAGGACAAACAAGAATACTCTCATATAGTTACACACACTCACATGCACACCCTCACATAGACATTCACATGTAAGCTAGAGCACAAGCACATACACATGCACACAAACCCCTGCATATAGACTTACAAACACACATGCACACATGCATATGGTCATACATGCACAAACCCACATGCAAATGCTTGCCAGCACGAACATACGCACACTCACATCCTCATTCATACATGTATATATTGATACACATGGTATGCCCACACAAGCACACGCCCAACCATTCACACATGTAGATGCATAACACACTTACACACACATATACATATACTTTTACAAGCATATAAAGAATTGTACTCACACACATGTATTCATGCACATGCACACATGCAAGCTCACATACACACATACAAACTCACAAACACATGCATAAGCACGCAGAAACTCGAGCAGGTACATATAGATGCATACATATATGCTCGCATGCACAATTGAAACCACACATATAGTTGCATGCACACACACATGCACAGACACATCTAAATGCACACATGCACATACCCACACATGCACATGCATACACATACATAACCACACACACATGCACATGCATACACACATGCATGAATATAGATGCACACATAGACACAACATCTACATGCATACACAAATGTACACACACTCACATAGGAACATACATGGACATGTATATGCATTCACCTTCATAAATAAGTTTCTACACAAATGCACACAAAGCATAAGCAGATAATGTGCACAAATTTTCCCACACATATACATATGCACATTCACACGAACACACAATTACACTCATACACACACAAGTAGACATGCACCAACATGCAAACTTAGATGCAGACACATGAACACACACAAATGCATGCACACATAAGCACTCCTATGCACACATATCCACACACATACACACCACATGCACACGATCACACAAAGGTGAACTCACACATGGCTTTTCACACATGCACACAAACACATGCATGTACATGCACATGCATGCACACAAACACATGCATGTGCATGCACATGCACATGCAGAACTATCACATGCACACATATACACACACACACATATACACAAAGATACACACATGCACATACACACATGAACATACACACATGTACATACACACATGTGCATGCACACATACACACACGCACATGCACACAGACATATTTTGACACATGTTTACATGCACATGCTCACACACACATGGATAGGCACACAAACACATGCTCGAGCACACACACACACCCACATATAGACATGTGACTACAAATGCAATTACGCGTGGACACACACATATGTGTGATTATATCTATGCTCACACAACTGCAAACACACAAATAAGCACACACACTCACACACATACACATGCACCAAACATAAACATGTTCACACATAGGAACTCAAAAACACACACACACATGAACACACAAAAGCATGCATAAGGACATGTACAAATACTCAAGCATAGACACACACATACACACATATGCACACACATGCAAAAACACTCCAATACACGCATGCACAAACAAACATAAGTGAATGTCCACAAGCCCACACACTCAAAGGGACACATATGGTGCACACCTACACACAAACACATATATGCGTGCATGCATGCACATACATTTACACACACACATGTGCATATGCATTCACACAATGTCCCATACACATATATGCACACAAACACATATGCAAAGGTATACACACACAAAGCTACACACATGCACACCTATGCACATGCTCATACACATGCAAAGACAAATAGACACACAAACATTCAAGTGCATAGCCAAAAACATATAGCCACACATACATACACATGTAACGACACACATGCACATACATGCACCCATAAGACAACACACACATGAACACGTACAATCACACACAAGTAAACATGCACACACCCTCACAACATACATGCACACAAATATGTGCTTACACATAGGCACAAGCACACTTATGCATAGTATAAACATTCACACATGTACATAAATGCATGCAAAACACACACACACATGCACTTACAAGTATGTGCATACATGTGCACACACACATGCCCGTAAGTATATAGAATGACATACACAGACATACTCACACCCAAATGCACATACATATATATAGGAATACACATACACCCATATACACACACAAACAACATACGTGTAAACATGCACACACACAAACACACTCATGCTAACATGCACACACATGTGCATACACATGCTCACATGCAGTCACACATGCATATACATGAACACAAACTCGCAAATGCACATGTAGGAACAAACTTGTACACACACCCACACACACTAGCATTGATGCACACAAAAACACATACATGCCTGCATTGAAACAAACAAACATAATGATAAATGTACAAACATGCACATACACACATAAGCATGAACACATACACACACATGAATAGGCACATGTACACACACATTATCATACACAAATATGCGCACGAGCACAACCACATGCACATATATGCAAACACCAATGCATATACACACACATTATTGAATGCGCTTGCACGCACTTATACACACACACACACAAATGCATGGACATATGCCCAAATGCACCCACACACAAAACAAACATTCTTGCAAACATATATGTATGCATACACATATGCACCCATGCACACATGCACACACACACATTACCATGCACATATCCATGCACACACACATGCTTGCATATGCACTTGTACTCACACACATGCATACTTACTCACTTGCACATGCACATGCACACTGACATGGACACACAAGTATAGACACACAGATCCACACACTTGCATACACATGCATGCACACACACACAATTTTAGATCTACATGACCCACTCATGTACACACACACACATGCAAATGCACACACAAATACATAGGCACTAATATGCACAAAACACACACACACATATAAAAGCCCACACACACACCAACACACATATGCACACAAACACACTCACATATGCATGAACACAACAACACATGCTCTCTTACACACACAAATGCATAAACACACACAGACACACACACACACACACATATATATATTATATATATATATATATATATATATATATATATATATATATATATATATATATATATATATATATGCACATGCACACACATGCACCCACATACATGCATACACACATACAACCCCATAGGCATGTGCATGCTCATATACAAGCACAAATACAAAAATACATATACACAAACACACACTTGCTTGTACAAAAACACATTCACACACACATTAACAAGAAAAAAGTTGCACACACACATATACACATGCACATGCTTGTGCAAATGCACACATGCACATTCATACATATAGGTGTACATAGATGCAAACATACAGACTTGCACAAACAAAAGTTTGTACACATGCATGCACATTCACATGAACACACATATAAGAACACAAATGCACAAACATTTGCACACTAACATGTGCACTTTCTTACACATACAAGCAGGCATACCTAAACACTTGCACACACATACATGCACATCCGTGCACACACACATGCAGGACATATGCACACACGTACATGCACACACAAAAGTAGATATACAGAAGCACACAAGAATGCATGCAAACACATATGCACCCCTTTGCACACCCCTACACACATATATACCAAGACACACCTGCATATATCCATGCACACACCATACATACATAGACACACATCAATACCTCCAATAGATGCATGCAGATATAGATGGATGCACATGCTCACACCCAAAAAACCTACACACATGCACATACACACACAAATAAACACATGGACATGCACGTACATGAATGCATGTGAACAACCATACATACACATGCACACACATGCACCCACACGTATACACACATGCACACATGTGTATTCATACACTCAGAAACACATATGCATACACACACACACACACTAAAAAATACACACTCATACACATATTCACAAACACACGCACACATGCAAACAAACACAAGCATACACATAGGTGCATGTACAGAAACATGTCCACATATCCACATACACACCCATGCACATGAATAGCACAAACACACATGGACCTGCATAAGCACACAAACGCATGCTTACATACACACACTAACAGACACACACATGCACACAGCTACAAATGCACACAAGAATGCATGCACTCACACACACTGAATGCATAGACATATACAAGCATGCATGCATCTAGACACACAATAGTGTACACATACACAAGTGCACACACACATGCACACACTAACACACACCCACTCCAACACACATATCCTCACCCACACAAACATATGCTTAAGAAAACACACACACCAATTTGCATATGCACACACACATACACAAAAAGAAATATAAGCATCACCGACACACAATAGGAACACATATGCATATATGCACATATACCCACAAACATGCAAGTGCACACATGCACATAAGTGCATGAACATGCTCACAAAGACGCCCACTCCCACATACATGCACATAATCCAAAACATACACGTTAACTTAGTGCATATGCATTACCAATGAACACACATATACACACATAGATGCATATATGCACACACAGATACACAAATACCTACCCACACACACATATGCATGCATGCATGCACATGCATGCAAGTGTACATGCATGAATGTTTGTACACATGCTTGAAAGTACGTACACACACCCACATACATACACATATACATACCATTGCACACATGTACACAAACACAGACAAATGCACACACACAGACATACATATAAATACATAAACACATGCATAAACACATGCATATGCTTATACACATACACAAACACACATGCACATGCACACACAAATGCAGATGCATAATCAAACAAAAGTAAAAACACATACATGGACACACAAACATACACACAAACACATGTACACACACATGCACAGTCACATAAATATGCTTACGCATACACATACATGCATGCATGCAAGTACACACTGACATACACACACACACACACATCCTTGTGCACATGCACACTTTAACAAATACTCGCACACACATGCACAAACACACTCACACATATATATATATATATATATATATATATATATATATACTTGCATATGTGTAGCCATGTAGACACATTCACATGCATGCACATTCATGCACATACACAACACACACACACATGTACCATTCATGCACATACACAACACACACACACATGTACAAACATAGGAACACACACATGAAAAACACATGCATGCACATGAGCTCACATACACATGCATACATACTGACAAACACACACACAAGCACAAACATGTACGCATATGTGAACACACGCACACACTCAGGAACTCACACATGCATAGTAGTATGCATACACACACACACACATACTCATCCACAAACATATATGCACATAAGCACACACACACAAATACCCATGTATAAGAACATGGATATGTCACACATGCAAAAGTACAAATGCACACATGGACACACATGGACACACAGAAAACCATGCACATATATATGCACCCACCCACATGCATAGACATACACATGTAAGAACACAAGCACAAACACCCATATACACACATGTCTAGCACACAAACAGGCATGCATGTACTCACACACATACACACATGGATGCACACATAAATGCACACATGCTCACACACACGTGCATGCATACACACATGAAAACACTTGCACACATATACACATATAATTTAAAAGACATCTACACACACATGCATAGACATACTAATAAACACATGCACCTAAATGAACACACGCACATGCATACACATATATGAACACACAAGAATCAATATAATTGCACACACACACACACATATATACACATGCTCATTGATGCACACAAATGCACATGCAAATGCACCCACACGCAAATGCACACACATGCACACATGCACCCACACATATAGGCCTACACACATACACACAAACATAATCACATATGTACCCAAAAGCATGCACATACACACATACTGATGCACACACGCATATGCTGACATGCACTCACACACACAAAAACTCACACATGGAGATGCACATACACAAGAAAATATATGTATACACACACATACACTAAAATGGATACACACGCATGCTTGCAGACATGCATATGCACACGTGCAAGCTCATGCATACATGTATGAGCACATAAACACACACATACACACACTAGAGCATGTACTCACACATGCACACATATATGCACACATGAACACATACACCCATATAGATAGGTGCACACACACATACATGCATACCTATATGCAAACACATGTGCACATAAGAACACATATGCACACAAACACAATCCACATGCATGCACACACACTCACAATTACACACATGCATGCACATGCATATGCACACATGTCCACACATGAACAAATACTTGCACACATGCACAAAGGCACACGTAGACAAGGTGCATAAACATGCCCACACAAACACATACACACACACATGCACACACACACACATGCATGCACATGCACACACCTATACACACACACTCACACACCAATGTGTAAACACAAATGTAAACACATACAAAAAAGTACACACATAGAAATGCACACATACATGCATGCACACATAAAAATACCAACACACACACAAACATATGTACACACAAGCACACCCACACATGCACACACACATGGACACGAACACCAAAAGGCTCCTACACACACATTCATATACATACGCATGTGCACATGCATACAAACACAAATGATATGCACACACACTTACTCAACTACACACGCATACACACACACATGCACATACACATATACACACATGGGGGCACATATACATACATAAACATGCATTCATACATATATTTACACATGCACACAAATAGAGGCATATGCATAGAAATACTTGCACAAATGCAACATGTACACACTAATGCACATACACACACACACACACACTTACATCCATACTTACCCATATAGACACACACACACATACACAAGAGTGCCTGCATGCTCACACAAGTGCAAATATACAAAAAGACACACACATATACACATGCACACACATTTGCACTCAAAAACACACACATAGATATGCACACACTTGCCCTGAAAGCATGTGAAAACACATAGGTGCACATAGAGGCACACAAATGCACATGCACACCCACACATACACTCATATATACAAACATGCCCATTCACACATGCACAAACAAATACATGTGAGTGCTCACATGCACAGATACACAAAGTCACAATGACACACATGTCGCATACACTTATATACACACACATATATGGACATTTGCATGCACATACATGTGCACACACACAACATGAACTCACATATGCATGCATATGCACCAACACAGACACACACAAATATGCATGCGCATAATCTCATGTGCACATATAGACACATGCATACACACCTACACAAGCACAAACGTGTACACAATCACACAAACTCAACTCATGCACACACAATCATGTCCACACTCATAAATACTAGCATGCATGTAAGCATGCACACACACCCACATGCATGCACACAAATAACATAAATGTAAACAAAAGAACACACTCATACACACACAAATTTACATACTATGATGCACATACATAGACATACACATGCACATGTATATATATAACACACATGCTCACACATACATACACACAAATGTGCATAGACCGACACCCATTGATGCAAATGCACATACACAACGAAGTGCAAAAACACAAACTCAATGACTCACACAAAAACACACACTCACTCAAACATGCACACTTTTACATGCACACACACACAAGCATGCATGTACACATGTACTCAAATGCACATGCACATGTACACACACATGACCATGTACACACATGCACATAAATACATGCACATGCACACAGGAACATGTTCACACACACATATGCTTGTTTGCACTCACATGCACCCACATAGGTGCATACACACAACACCTACATCTAAGCATGCACACCCACATGCTTCCATACACATATGAAAATGTTGGCACACACACATGTAGACATGCACAAATACACCCATGCACACACACACACATCTACACATAACGATGTACACATATGCAAATGCTCGAACACATGCACATGCACACACATGCATCTGCACACACAAGCACAAACATACACACATTTACTTGCAAGTGCACAATCACACATGCACACATACTTTTACATGCATGTGCACTCTCACATCAGTAGCACACACACACACATGCTCATTTGCATATGCACACACACATACACACACACAAGCATACACGTAAACACACACACCCACACACATATGCACACACACAAACACATACATGACAAACACATACATGACAAAAACATACACATGCACACACACGAAAAAACACACATGGGCATGCTTGTACACATGTGCAAATGCAAAACATACACACACGCACATATATATACTTGGTCCCACAACCATGCATAGATAATAAGACATGCAAACACTCACATATACACACAAATGCAAAACCACACACATACATAAAACAACATGTGTGCACACACACACAAGCACAAACACAAAGATGCATACAAACATACACATAAACAAACATGAATATGAATGCACACATGCATATGCACATATGAGTATGCACAAACTCAAGCACATGCACACACACATAGCCACAGCATATACATAAGAATACACACACACGCATGCACATACACATCCATACACAACATGTGCACACAGACATGCACACATCACTACACATGCAAGCATGAATGTCCACACACATGCACACACACATGCACACATACATGCACACACACACACATGCATGTACAGGCACACACACATGTGCTCATGCACATGCACATCCACTTGCACACACATCAATGCACACGCAACAAATGACTCCCATAGACATGCACAGACATAAAAATGCACACATACACATGCCTACAACAATAAACATAGATGCATAAGCTCACACATGCATACACGCACGAACGCACACACACACAAAACCACACATGCACACACACACACATGCTTGCATACACTCATGCACAAACACACATGCACACACAAACATGCATATACACATATATGCATGTACACATGTAAAACATAGATAGACATTCACACATGTGTGCATGGAAACACACACACAAATGCACACCAGCACAAATGCATACACGTGCACACACACACACACACTTAGAAACACACACAAGCACACACACACACAGGCACTCCCAAGTAGAAACTCATGAACACGTGCACATATCAAAACACATGGACACACACATTCACAAGCTTGCATACGTGCTCAATTTAATGCACACAAACACACATGTTGACATACAAGCACACACACTTACACACATGCACATAGATGCATAGATGCACACTCACAAGCACTAACACTCATACGAGTGCACAAACAACCAAATGCATACACGCACAAGTGTGGAGCACACACACAAGCAAGCAAACACATGCACACACTTGAGCACATAGACACACACACATGAACATACACACAATCACCTGCACACACACACACAAATGAGCAAGCTCACCCATATGGTCACACATATGCCTATAGGCACATATGCTCATTCATATATATATGTACTTATGCATGCACAAACACACACACACTATGTATTTGCATACACACATACAAACACACTCTCTCTCATGCACACTAACACAAACCGACACATGCACATATGCACACATGATATAAACATACACACATACTCACATGCACATGCACCAAAAAACATGCCCCAACACACATACACACATAGATTCACACTTGCACACACATAGGCACAAACACCTAAACACACACAAGCACTTTGAAAAATGCATACACACATGTGTGAGTGCACACACACACACATCCACATAAAAGCACTCACACACTCATTCCCACACCTACTCACATTCACAGATGTGCATGCAAAGGACACACAAACATGACCACATATATGCATGCACAAACACATGTGTGCATGCTAAGACACACATGCTCACAAACATGCAAGGACACGCACACCCACACATGCATGTGTTTACATACACATGCACATATACACAAATACTCAAAGGAACACATACACATAAACATACACACACACAAACACATGCATAAGCACACACATGCACACATGCACACACACGCATTCACAAACACATCCAAACAAACAAATGCTTACATGCATACACATTGGCCCAAAAATAGACAAACTACACACACATGCACACACAAACACACTCACATGAACACATACCCAATAACACATAACCACACATACACACATGCACATGCACACCCACACATGCCCAAATAAAAAGCACACACACACATGCTCGCACACATAAACACACAGACATGAATAAACACAAGTAGATGTGCACATAAACACACATACACACACGTACATAGATATGCACATGCACACACACACATGCACTCATGCACATACACAATCACATACACAAACACATTCACCTACAAGCATAAACTTGCAAGCAGACACACATGTTCTCACATGAAAACACTCACACATGAAAACAAATCCAAACATATATAAACACACACACTCAAATACACACACATGCATGGACATGCACACCCACACACTTATTGATGAACACACATGTACACACCAGCATGTGCACACACACTTAAACACATATAAGAATAATAGTTAAAGGGTGACACAACTAATTAATGATACAGAAGTAATCATGATGATGTGAAATAATTATAAAAAAGAGTAGAATAAATAACAATTGAAAGAACTCATAGCTCTAATAAACAAGTTGAAATTCGATGCTGCTAGTTTTGGACTTGTTTGGAGCACTTATAAACTTTTTATGTTGATCCAAACAAAAAAATCCCAAAATAATTCCACCAATGGCTAAAATTGGCTTTTTCAAAAGCTAGACATTGTTGGAGATGAAAGAGGAAGACAAAACACAATTGTCATCCAATTTTACTAAATGGAGTAAGAATCATCTGATCAGAATAACAATTAAAGGTTCCAAATCTAATCATAGTGATATAATTTAGATAATTAAATTGAAAAGTTGGAAGGATGGTGGCGATGATTAGGATATTATTCATGAAGGTGGAGGGGCTCTCAATCGTTCGATTAAGTATTCTAAATGAATGACTAGATGAAAAAAATTGTTCTTAAATGCAGAAGAAAAGTGACCATTCAATCACAAAAATGCATGATTGATCAGTACAAATGTGTTAAAGTTTGGAATAAAAAAATTCAATTATTTAGTTTTGCATTACAATGTAATGCATATGATTTGTCTTTATATTACTTCCTTTACATGTACGATATAGCCTATTGGGGTTCACTTTCCCATGGTACCTTTAGGATGTTATTACCTAAGGCACTTATGTAAAATGTTAAAATGGATTCAACTTAACCTAAGCCAATTACTTATCATTAATGAGTCCTACTTTACTTATTATACCTAATCTATTTTAGGAGTCAAGTCCTAACTTGATTAACCCACCTCGTTGTGGAATTCATAACATGACTAATACTTGGGCCTAACCACGACTCAGTTTTAGTCTTGCTTATAACTTGCTGCTCCTCAAGACTCAAATCCTAGCATTATAAGACACTTGCAAACCTTTGGGCTTAGCTTTGATTGGGTGCATAGGCCAAATTATTTTTTAAAATTATGAAATTTTAGTCCCCAAAAAGACTTAATTTTAAAAACCAAATGTGACCTCATGCATCACTAAGAAATATAACTCACATATACATGAATAATGATAATTGTCTATGACATAATTATAAAGAAAATAAATGTTTAACATGTTTACCATATGGATATTTAGAAATATAATTCTTTATAGATTAGCCAATCCATAAAGGGCATGATTCTTAGCTCAAGTAAGTTAAGCATTAAATCTTCATTAACTATATATGTTATAATCTTTACTCCAATAATAAAAATTATTACAATGCATATTAAGATTTTATTGAAACAACACTAAGCTCAATATGATGCTAGTAATACTTAGTTTTATTTTGTGATCATCATATTAGAGGTTAGAATAATCTCCCCCTTGAGGATTATAAAACCAATTCCAAAATTAAAAAAATAATAATCAAGATAATGTAATATAATGAACAAACCAAGTAATATAATACTCAACATTTTAGCTTACCCTATTTGATATCCTATACTCTCCTTAAATTATGCGATTAAGTTTTTTCCCCTTTTTATAATCATTCAAAGGAGATAATTACACCTAAGATCAATCTAAGTCTATGAAAGGCTTAAGTAGCTAATGGCTTAGTAAAATTGTCAACTAATTGGATAAAATATGGAATAAATAACAATTGAATTACTTTCTCTTGCACAAACTCTTTAACAAAGTGATCTTATAACTCTATATATTTTATTCTTGAGAGTTGAATAGAATCTATAGTTAAATAAATTACACTTAAATTATCATAAAAGATTAGAATTTATATAAATTCAAAGGCATAATCTAAAAGTTCCTATTTAATCCATTGAACAAGAGCAACACAACTACCTACAGTAATGTACTCGACCTTTATTATAGATAGTTTCACATAATTTTATTTCCTACTAGCCTAAAAAATTTGTGAACATTCAATTAGCACATATTAGAGGAACTCTTTCTATCGATCTTACTACCAACAAAGTTAGCATATAAGAAGGATATCAAATCCAAACTAGCATTTATGGCATCCTAAGCCTAGAGCTTTAGTACTTATAAGATATTTAAAAATATGTTTGACTATTTATAAGTGTGATTTCTTAGGACTAGCCTAAAATCTCACATACAACCTTACACTAAATATAATGCTAGGCATACTTACAATAAGATATAATAATGATCTAATCATTCTTCTAAACAATTTTGTGTCAACAAGCTTTTGAACTTGAAGTAATAAGATTCTTCCTTTACTTCAAGTGTTCATAACCAAATTTGTTTAGAAACTTCATCAAATAATTTGAGAAATAAAAATTCCTTCACCTTTTTGCTTAAATTAAATTCCTAAGCAGAAGGTTAAGTCCTCTATCATACTCATTTTAAATTTATTTTTTATTAAATTAGTAACCTTTACACACATCTCTTTATTAGAAGCTCTAAAGATTATCATCCACATAAACTTCACATATTAATTTACCTTCAACTAAATTTTAAATAAATAAAATATTACCTTTCTTACCTCTATGAAAATAATTTGTTGTAAGTGAAATGCACAATCTTTATTGCTAAGCTCTTTAGCTTGCTTCAAATCATAAAGTGCCTTCTTAAGTTTGTACATATGAATTAAATTATCATGTATCATACGTCCTAGGGGTTGTTCAACATACCCTTGTTCATTTATATATATATATATATATATATATATATAAATATTATTTTAATATCTATTAGGTATAATCTAAATCATTTGAGGTACACATTAGTATGTAAAATCTTATTTCCCTTAAGTCTAACTATCAAAGCAAATGTATCATCGATATATGCTTTTTTAACTTGATAATAACCTTTGGTTATTAATTTAGCTTTATTCTTAATAACTTTGGCATTTCTATCTGGCTTATTATTGAACATCCATTTTGTACCAATGATTATTTTATCATTTGGCTTAGGTATATGATCCATAAATTTATTTCTCTAAAATTACATCAACTCTTTATTCATTACAATGTTCTAGGTCTCATCTTCAAAATTAGTTTCTATAAAATTTAGTTCAAATCACAATAATGATCTTTAGAATTCCTTAATTTCTTCTTAAATTGATCTCCTCTTTTTTTTCATTTCATTAACTTCAACTACATTCTCTAAGTTTTCATCTTTATGACTTAAATCTTATAATTCTTCAAGTTGATCATCTTGATGATGATTACTGGAAGCTTTAAAAAGAGATTTATCAAATTTAACATTGACTATTTCTTCCACAACTAATATTCTCTTATTATATTTGCTAAATATTGTACAAGTGAGTATCTTAAAAGTTCTCTTAATTAAACTTAGCATTGAGCTTATCTAAATGCATTTTTTTATTATTTAAAATAAAATATTTGCACCCAAACACATGAAATGGGATATCTTAGGTTTCTTATTATAAAGTAATTGAAAAGAAAAAAAATTCTAACATGGTCTACATATTATTCAATTAAAAACATAATAGACAATATTAACTACCTCAACTTAAAAATACTCTAAAATACTATACTCATTAAGCATACATCTTATCACATTTAGTAAGGTTCTAAACTCTCTTAATTACACCATTTTGTTGAGGGGTCATAGGTGAAGAAAATACATGCAACTCTTTTTTTTATAAAAATCAACAAACAATTTGTTCTTGAGTTCTTCGTCATTATCACTTTTAACAAAGTCTAACCTAAGATTATGCTCTATTTTAGTCATAGCAATCAATGTTATAAATATTTCAAAAACTTTATTTTTATTTTTAACAAAGAGAACCCATATAAACCTAATGAAGTCATCTACAATTATAAACCCATATTTGCTTTTACCTAACCTATCAAAATGAATAGGATCAAATAGATCTAAATGAAAAAATTCTAATACTTTCTTAGTAGTAAGTTTTTTAGGTGGTTTAACACTCACTTTGGTTTGTTTTCCTAATTGACATAAAAGATATAATTTATCACTTGACCAACTAAGGTTTTGCAAACCAATAATTAGGTTAAACTTTAAATGATCTTTAAGAAAAGACTTTCTTAAGTGATAAAATCTTCTATACATAAAGTAAAATTATTATCATGTGATGTAAGATATTTTAGACTACTATCTTTAATGATGTACAAAAATAAAATGCATGTTTTATCTTTTCTATATCTAATGATAAGTGGAAGATAATATTTACTAATAATGCATTTCTTTTTATTAAATAAAATGTTAAAATTTGAATCACATAATCAACTAATATTAAGAAGATTATATATTAAATCTTGTACAAAGAGGACCTTTCTTATAGAAGTGTGTGAATTTCTCATAGCTCTAATTCTAATCACTTTCTTCTTGGAGTTGTCACCAAGAGAAAATCAAACATTTGTTTTAACTTGAAGGAACATGCCTATAACACAAATCAAACATTTATTTTTGGGACCCAAACCTTCTTGGATCCATATGTCTTAACTTGATCATTAATTTAATTATTATCTCTAATCCATATAAATCATGAAGATTTATTATCAACAAATTTTCTAAATTTCTAATAAGATGAAATATGTGAAATTATCATGTAATAGTTATAAATTACAGTTAAAACAAAATAATATGTAACATTTCTTACATAACCAACCTTATGAAAAAGTCCTACAATGAACATGTAAATTTTTTAAATTAGTTAATTCTCTAAATAAGCAAGTTTTTTTATAATAATAATAGAGGCTTTTTCATCTCTCTTAATCTTAATCTCCTACAAATAATTAGTATTCAACTTATTCAAATGTTCATGCAAGCTTAAATAGTTTTTATGTTCTTCTTTTAATTTAAAATATTTAGAAGCCAATTTTTTTATTTCATGAAAACATTAATATACCATTCTTCACAATAAACTATAGAATAAGATGAAAAAAAGGAGCAAGAGGAATACTTCATCATCTAATGATATGATAGGAATATTATCCATTGCTATGTGACTAATCAAACTCTCTGTATCTTCATCACTAGAAGGAGAACTATCTGAATCATCCCATGATATCATCATAGCTTTCTTCTTTTTTGCTTTTTGAGACTTCACACAACTCTTTCATTATAGTGAGGACAATTAGGTCTTATATACTTAGGTAATTTACATTCATAATGAATTATTTCTTCATGAGGTACTATCTTTCCCTTTTATTTCTTAAACTATCTTTCCCTTTTATTTCTTATTGTTATGAACTCGTTTATCTATATTTTTTATTATATAATGTAGATAAAGCTTTTCAAATCGAAGTTACCTCATTGGCATGGAGAAATCTAAGTTTGTAGAATAATTGACTATAAAGGCTATCATTATTTTCCTTCTTTTTCGGTTATTTTTTGACCTCAAGTACTTCATCCCTTCTCTTATACGCTCAACTTCATTTGTTAAAAGCTCACCCAATAACTTATCTAAAGTCTTAATCAAAATATTTTATGTTGTTTTCAACATCATCACTAATGGATCATGTTATTAAGGTAGAACACAAAGATCTTCCTCACTTGTTCACCAATTAAAAACTCCTTGCCAAGGTTAGACAACATATTAATAATATTTGTAAATCTTATAAAAATAGTTTTAATACTTTCATTCATATTCATCTAAAAGAATTCATTCTCTTGAACAAGCATGTTTCATTTTACTCTACTTAACTTGAGAACTACCTTTATAAGCAACTTCAAGTTTAGATCGAATCTCATTTGCCACTTTCAAGTTCATGATTTGACTACATTTGGATACTTAAATAAGAACACAAAATATTCATAGTCCAAGAATTTTTTTGAGTTCTGTGTTTCTTCTTAGGAGTGAGTTCTCTTAATAGTTTTCTCACTTTTCTCTACCAATAGTCTTAGCAAAAAAACTCAATTGTATTTTCAATAGTATCCCAAATTTTCAAATCAATGAATTCTAAAAAAAATGCATAAGGTGTTTCTAATAAAGTTAAAACACATCTTTGAACAAAAGTGGTCAAAGTGAAGAAGGTCATACAAGTCCACACACATATGCACACACACGTACACAACTACAAACAAATGCACACAGGCATACAAATGCAAATGCACACACGCCAACAAACACATGCACATAGACACACATGTGCACACACACTCATACGTGCAAATGCACCACATGAACACACACATACATTCACTCTCACACACAGACACATGCACACATATAAACAAATAAATACCCACAAGCACTAACATACACATAGTCATAAAAGTACTCACCCACAAACATGTAAGCATGCAAACACACATGCACATGCTCATGCACACAAACACATTCATGCATACACACATCCATAACCAAGTATGCTCATGCACTAATGCAAACAAATACATATAAGCAAACATATGAATGTAAAAAAACAAACACATTCATAAATGCATACATGCACATATACACAAACGCACAAGCACACGCGCATGAGCACACACACACTTTCACACTAATGCATTAATACACACACACACTTGCACTTGCACACAAGCATAGACAAACACACACACATGGATGCACATGCACACATACTCAAACCTATTCATATGCAGATGCACACATACATACACACACTTGTGCATGCACACATGTGCAAACTCACGGACATCAACGTGCACATGCCCATGCATAAACATGTTAACACACAAACACATATGTGTTTACAAGCACATGCACATACACATGTATACACACAAGCACACATGCACACACACACACACACATGCATAAGAAAATATAGAAACATGGATGAATGTATGCATGAATACATGCATGCACACATGTGTATGCACATATGTAGACATATGCATGCATGTGCACATGCACACACACACACACTTGTGCACACACATAAGCACATCCACCCACACACACATGAACCCACTCTTACATCACATATGTGTGTTCTTCGACACACCTACATGCACACACACTTGCACATGAACACACCCACACACATAAACAAATACATGCACCTGTGCACTCACCCATACGCAGATATATGAGAGAGCACACACACACATGATTGCATTAACTCACATGCACACAAACACCAACACACTCATGCCTCCACACACATGCATGCACACATGCACACACAAAAACACATATAAATGCAAGCACAAATGACAAGCACATAAACACCCACACACACACATGTACAAACTTGCAAGAGCATAACCACATACCCCCATGCACACACATACGCACATCAGCACCACACATATACAAGAATCCACATGCATACAAACAAATGCAAGCATATATATATGCATACGAGCACACACACACACACACATGCACATTAACTTCTATGTGCACACATGTATACACACACGTGCATGCACATGCAAAAGTACACACACAAGAATGCTTACACATAAACAAACTCACATAAGCACCCATGAATGCACTTACATACACAAGTACATGCACATACATGCATACACCCACACGTACATGCATACACACACACATGCATGCACATGCACACAAACACATGTACCCACATATGAACACAAACATGCACCCACACATGCACACATGAACACATGCACACACACATGCACTCATGAGCATAGAAACTCACATTTATGCACACATACATGGAGATGCACACACATACACACACACACACACATATACACACATACTCACAAACACACACACATGCACACACATATGCACATAGGCTCGCAAACACATGCACATGCACACGTACACTTCTGTACATGCACTAACACACTCAAAGGTGCATACATATGCACGCAATAATGTGCACACACATGCACACACACACAAGCACACATCTATTAAAACAAATGTGCACACATGCTCAAACACAATCACATACATGCATATGCACACATGAACACACACATGTACATGAACCCATACACATACACATAAACACGTATACACAAATGCATATTCATAGAAACACACACACTCACAAAACCACACACATATGCATCAACACACTCTCACACATAAAGGAGCACACACAAACTCACACATGCACACAAATGCAAAAACATGCACAAACATAGTCACACACATGCACGCACACACATGAACGCGTAAACACAAAAGGCACATGCATGCAAACACACACAAACATATGCACACACACGTGCAAACACATAAGTACACACACACGCACATGCACACACACACACACGTACACTCACATACACAAACATAGAAGCACACACAGTAGCATGAAGGCATGCACATAGATACACATAATCAAATATATGCACATGCACACATGTACACATCCACACAAGCATACACACACTCACACATACACGGATGTACTCAAACATACATACCCTTATGCATGCATACACACACACAAACACTCACATAAATGAACACATGCAAAAAAATATATACACACACACATGTCTACAAACACATACAAATGCATGCAATCATATGCACACACGAACACATACACACACATACAAACCCACACACATACCCTAGACACATGCTTGTGCACATGAACACACACACATGCACATGCACATATACAAAAACCCACATATGCATACATGCAAAAGTACGTAGACATACGTATACATGTGCAGACATGCACATCCATAACCACACACTTATGCACACGCGCACACACAAGCACTCCCACACAACAACACACACACACAGAGCAACATGTAGGAACACAGATGCACTCACACATGCACACATGCAAGAGAACATGCACACTCAAACATGTATTCATACATGAATGTGCACTAACACATACACACACACATAGCCACACAACTAACCAAATTCATACACATACACACATAACACATAAACATGCACACACACGTTCACACATGCACATAAATTCATACATGCATGCACGCATGCACAAACACACGCATGTACATGCACACCTATACTACACGCACACATGCATCATGATACACAAAACATAAGCACACATAGTACACACACATACAAACACACGCCCCATGCATGCACACATACATATATACACACAAACAAATGCACACACGTATACGCACACATGAGGAAACACACACAATCATACATGCATATGTTCACACACGAGAAAATGCACACGATCGTACACACATGTGCATGCACATGGACACACACACACACTACCTTAACAAACAGACATGTATGCAAACTCATGCTTGAACACACAAATGTATTGATCCACACAGATGCACACTTAAGAACACATGTGCACACACACACACACACACTCATATAAACATATACACATATACACATACATATACACATGCACACACAAGCACTTGCACAAACAAGTACACTCATGCACATGCACAGGCATAGGCACACACACAAACATAGGTTCATAAACATGCACATACACAAACTGAAATGCACATAAATGTATGCACAAAAATACATGCACAATCACACATGCAAACATGCAAATACACACACTCACAAGTGCATACACATACACATGCACAAGAATGTACAAACACAGATGCATGCATAGACACACCCACATGTACACAGATACATATGCACATGCACATATACAGACACACATGCACACATTCACACAATGACACATGCATAAACACACACATATGCACATGCACAAGTGCATGTATACGTGCAAAAAATGCACAAGAGTACATGGGCATGCTTACACACAAATAAAAACACATTCACACACACACACATACACACACATAGATGCATCCACACACACACATACACAAACATGCTAGCATTCATATGCAAACAAGTAGACATGCACACACACACACACATACATACACATAGCTACACATACACAAATATCAAAACACATTCATGCTTGCATACATACACACACACACATATGCACACATGCACTCAGACATGTGCACACATGCACATACTAATGCACACACATACGTGTACACACATGGATATGCACATGCATGCACACCCACACAAATTCTTATAGGAAAATAGATGCACATACATGCATGTGTGTACACGTGCACACACACACACACAAACATGTACACACATGTACACACATGCACACCCACAAATACATATACATGCATATAAGCATGCACACATACACACACACACATGCATGCATATGGTCACAAAGATGGCCATGCATACAGATGCAAAAATGCTCACATAGCACACATGCACATGCACATACTTGCAACCCACATATTCACAAATAGACACATACATGCATAAAAAGATACACACCCACCGACCCACACTCACACGTGTGCGTATACACATGCATGCATGCATGTACACATGGAAGCATGTACTCAAACATGCTCAAATGAATGTATAATAACACATGCCCACACAGACCCACACAAACAAATGTACATGCACTCACACACATACACCAATGTACACACACACACACATGAACACACATATACATGCACACACACACACACATGCACATGCATGTTAATGCATAAAACAATAAAAGTAAATTCACAAACATGTACACAAACATATGCATGCAAATACATGCATGCACACATCTACAAATATACATACTCATACACAAATGCACTTGCACATCATAGACACATGCAAACACACACACGTATGCACAACTGCATACACACAAGCACGTATATGCAATCACTTATGCACACACATGCACATTCACATAAACCCGAACACACACACAGATGCACACACATGAACACTCATGCACAAAGAACAAATGCACATATGTGCTCACCTGTGCACACACACACATATATCAAGTACAAACATGCACAAACACACATGCATGTAAAAAATACAAACACATGCCCACACATACACTAACACAATCACACATACACACACAAAGTTGCACACACACATAACCACAAAGATGCATGCACACAGACACAAATGCACACACACATGCATGCACACACATGTTCAAACATACACAGACACACAAACATGCATGCATAGATGAATGCACATGTCCACACACACATATAAACATGAACATTCACACAAGCACACAGATATGCAAGTGCACCAAAACACATGCACAGCCACACACATGTGCACACATGCTAGTAGCACACATTCCCACAAGAAAACACATAAACATGGTCAGACACATGCACATAGTCACAGAAGCACATGCACACCCAAACACTCGCACACACGTGCAACTATGCACATATAGGCACACACAAACATAGAAATATGTATACACACATGCACACATAGACACATGAACAAAACACACACAAACACATGTGCATGCACTCACGCACACACACATGTGCACATATGTACAAATGCATACAAATGCACAGACAAATGCATACACACACATACATAAAAATGCACACTTTCCTAAAGGCGCACACACACATTAAAATATGCATATACAGATACACATACACACACACAAATACTCACAGATAAACTCACTCACACACACATGAACACATACACACACATGCATTATCAATATACGCATGTGCTAAGTTATACACACACATGCACAAACACACAAAAACACACAAACACATGCGCGCACACAAGCACAAACACACACATACACACACACACATACACATATACATATGAGTGTAGACATGACATGCACACAAACGTAAACACACACATAAATCCATACAAATGCATTTGCACATAAATAGAACCATGCACACACACACATGCAAGCACATATGCCCAAACTCATAGGCACATTCACACATATATGCACACATCCATGCACACACATAGACACTCACACATGGATGTATGCACACACAAACACAAGCATGCACACCCATACACATTCATGCACATACAATCTCAACATAGGCATGCACACACACACCCAAAAGAAAATGCATAAATACAAACACAAACATGCATGCAAATTCACACATGCATACACACACATGTGCTCATGCACATACACAAAACCGAGCACATACACCAACCATTCACACAAATAGGAATGAAAACAAGACCAATGGCACATAAATATGTAAACAAGTATGTATGCATGTACCCATGCACACACATGCACATATATACACACATGGACATGCACATCTACCTACACGGAGTGGCACATGCACACACACACACACACACACTCACATGAACATGCACGAAGACACACACTAGCACAAGCATACACACATGCACGCATGCATGCACAAACATACATAGTAATAACCACAAAATCAAAGACACACATCTGCAAACAAGCACGTACACACACACAGGAGCATCGATGGACACACATGCTCATATGTACGCACACACATGATTACACAAACACATGCACATGTACACACATGCACATGTACAAGCACACTCTCACACTCACACACATAGGAACACACACACACATGCATGTATGCACACACACATACATAAAAAAGCACATGCACTCACATATGTGCACACACATATGCATGAATACACATACTTGAACATGTTAACATACATGCCCAAATGCACAAAAACACATGCATGCACAGATACAAATACACACGCATGCATGCATACACACATGCACTGATACAAACAAGCAATCACATGCACACACAAACAAAGGAACATACATACATTCATAAACATGCACACAAATGCAAACACACAAATACATGCACTCAAGTATGTTTGTGCATGCATGCGAATGCTTGTAGACTTGCACACACACAAATATGCATAGGCATGCACACACACACACACTCACATGCAAAAACATTAACACACATACAAACACACACAAATAGATTCACACTCATACACTTGTATGCACACATGATGCACATGCACACACACATGCAAACACTCATGCAAACACATGCCCACACTAATACACATGCATGTATGCACACTCCCACATGCAGACAAACACACAAGCAAGCACAAACCTGATCACACACACACATGATCACATATGCATAGAACATGCACACATACACTTATGCAATGCACACACATGAATGCACACAAACATTCAGACACACGCCCATGCATACATGTGTGCTCACACAAACTCAAACTGAATCCTACACGTGCACATAGACATCATGCACACACATACACACATGCACAGACACACACATGCACATTAACAAACACATGCATGCACACATACACACACATGCAAATGCACACAAACACATGCAAATACACACAAACACATGCATACACACATGCACAAGCATGTAAGCACACACATGTGCCCTCACACATAGATAAGTACATAAGCACAAATGTATACATAAACACAAATACTCTAACCCACAAAAACTCACACATGCACAAGCTCACACACACACACATGTGCATGTGCATAAAAGTACACACACATAGACACACCCATATGCACACACATGAAAACCCTCCTACATGGATTCATATACACATGAAAAAACACATGTGCACATATGAATGTGAATACACATGTGTAGACACACATGTACACATAGATGCACTATCACATACATTCACAAACATATATATACCCACACATATGCTTGATGCATACACTTATCCACACATAAGGAATTATGCACATAAAAAACACACACAAACACACACACAAGAACACACACATGCACACGTATCCACAAGCACACTTATGCATGCACTAACACACACACACAAATGCACAAATAATGCATACACACACACATACACATGCATGCATAGATGCACTTACACTTAGACACACACACACACATGTACACACATGCACATGCATAACCACATACACACCCAGACATGCACATGAATTCAACAACACATTGTCACAAACACAGACACACAAGCACAAACACACAAGTGTGCATACGTGCATGCATGTACTCACACACACACTCAGCATGTGCACATACACGGATGCACATAGATACACAAAATCACACATGCACACACATGCATGTAATTCACACATGAACATGTACACACATGCTTAGGCATACACACATGCACACAAGCAGTCGTGCATACAAACATATACACACACACACATAAAACACACCAACACACATGGATAAACACACGCACACATATTTATATGCACATGTAAATACGTGCATGCCCACACATACTAACATCTACCTACATGCAGAAAATAAGCCCACATACATGTATATGCACACACATGCATGGACACACACTCACGCATAGGCACACAAGCATTAACATGCAGACACACACAATAGCATGCATGAATGAACGCATGTACTCATGTGTAGGAATCTATAAACATGCACAGATGCATACATGCTCACACAAACACCTACACACATGCTTGCATACTCAAAAAAATTTATACACATGCATATGAATACAAACACACACAAACACTCACATACATACATGCATGCACACCACCCATGCATGCTCATGCATACACATGCAAACAAAGATGCATAACCACATCCATAAGCATGTTTACATATAGACACACTCACACACAACACACATAATACACACAACATGCTCATGCACAGACACACCATCGCACACGCACATGCACACACAAACATACAAATGCAAACAAACATGCACACACATACATGCACATGCACATGCATGCTTGCACACACGTATCTCATGCACGCTTGCATGTACCCTCCCATACACACAGAAGAAAACACCCACACATATGCAGACATACACACATTCACACACACACACTAACATACACATGCACATATATATACACACAGTCACACACATATACGTGCATACACATAAACACACATGCGTAGACACATGTACATGCATACTCGCATGCACACACATGCTCATGCAGATGCAAACACACACCCTCACATGCACACGTGCATGCACACACCTATACTCACAACTATGTACATACACAAATACAAACATATATGCACACACATTCATGCATGAATAGACAAATGCACACAAACATGTAAACACACATGCACATACATAGACTTTCATAGACCTATTCATGAATAACAAAAAATATGCACAAGCACATTGACAAATGAACATACACATACTCCTACACATACTTAGAAATATAGATGTGCTCATGCACACATACTTACACATAAAGGCATGCACACACATATGCATACAATGCCCACACACACACAAACACACACACATGCTAAAATACACTAACACACACATATATACACACATGCATGCACACACATGCACACTTATAAATGCATGTAAAACAACATATAGATGCACATACACATAGATTTATACACATGCATACACGCAAGTGTGCACATGCATGCACACATACAAACACATGCACCTGCACATACATATACACACACACACGAGCACACACATGCATACACACACATATACACACATGTCCATGCATGCACACACACATAAAATTATGCTTAGAAATACATATATGCGCACACAAACAAACATAAATCCACACACATGAACACTAAGATACACCCACACACACAAACATGCATGAACATTCAGATACACATAGATACATGCACATATGCAAGTACACACACATACACATATACACACATACAAACATACTCACATAAGCACCCCTCCACACACACACACACACACACACGTGTAGGCACTCACACACGAATGCACATGCTCACACATACATGCAAAAACACAAACTTTCTCGTGCATATGAACACAAAAATAGACACACATACACATACATGCTTGAATAGCACAACCATATGCACACACACCCGTACATATACACGCACACACATAGACACTTGTACCCACACACACACATAGAAACATTCATGAACACACACACACACATGCACTTTAAGGACATGTACACACACATGTACATACACAAACAAAAAAGCACATATGCACACATATAAACACACATAAGCATACACAAATGCACATGCATAAACACACACATGCACACCCATACTCATGCACACATTCATATATGAGCACACATAGTATAAACACACAGACACACATGAGTATACTCGTACACATGTACAAGCACACATTAACATGCAAACACCCACACACACACAAATTCAAAAATACACACGTACGCATGCTCACACCCATAAAGACACGCATGCATGCACACACACACACACAAAAAGAATGCACACAAATATGCACTAACATACACACCCATATAGGCAGAAAGACACACACACATGAAAACACCCACAAAAACCCACACACATGCTTGTGCACACACACACACAAACAAAAACATATGCATATGCACAAGCATATGCATATGCATACACAAACACATGCTCGTGCACACCCCTCACACTCAATCGCATTCACATTCATTTAATCGCACACACATCTACACACTTGTGAACACACACCCACACAAATGAACACACATGCACACATGCACACATGCACATACATACGCATGCATGCATGCTTGCACACAAAACATATGCTCACAACGATGGCCACACGCACACGTGCATAGAAGCTTACACAATAGACACAAATGCATAGACCCAGGAATAGGCATATTCACACATAGATATATACATGCATACACAGATACACACACACACCCACACTCATGAGTGTGTGCATGCACACGCATGCATGCATGTACACATGCAAACATGTTCTCATACATGTTTGAAATAACTTACAAAGACACACCCACACAAACAAATGCACATGCACATGCGCACACACCCATGCACACACAAATGCAAACACATGTATACACACAAGTTCTCATGCTCATACACATACATGAAAGCACATGCACACACATATACTAGCACACAAAACAACAGAAGTAAATGATCACACATGCACACACACACACATGAACACACATACAAATATGCATACTCAATAAACAGATGCACATGTACTTGCATAGACACACACAAGAACACACAAGTATGCACAAGTGCATACATGCACATGCACATGCAATCATATATGCACACACATGCACACTCACGAACACCCACACAAACACCCTTGTACACACACATGCATACTCATGCACAAACACATATGCATACACATATATACATAAACACAAACATGTACCAATGTACCTACTTACAAAAGTATAAACTTATACATAATCAAAAACATAATCACACATATGCACATGCACAAACACACACAAGAACACAAATGCATGCATACAATTGGACACATGGACTACAAATAAATACACATGCACAGACTCACATACATACACAAATGCTTGCATGCAGATATACAAACACATACACATACATGCAAGTGTGATTACAAACACACGCACAAAAGTGCACACACTCAATTGCATATGTGCACAAACACACAAACACATGCACAAATACATGTAAATACACTCACAGCCACACACATATATGCATAAACATGCGCATACAAAGGCACACATACAAAAATACTCACATATGCACAGTTATACACATATGTGCACACCCATGCATAGACATGCACATGCACACACACACACACACACACACACGTGTAACAAGCCCCTACACATAGGCTTCCACACACACATTCACACTCATATGCACACATACAAGCACACACATGCACACATGCATATTCATACACATATGCACATGCTCACACATACATTGTCCCACACAAACACATGCCCAACCAAGCACAGATGTAGATGCACACATTTGTACACATTTTTATAAGGACACAAACAAATATATACACACACAAACGTATGTACATATATATACAGATGCACATGCACATAAAAACACATTAGCACACACACTTGAGCAAGTACACATAGATGTATACACGCAATTTAACATGCACACACACAACCACACGCACAATTGCACGCACACACACACAAACAAATATGTCCAAATGCACACATGCATGCATACACACATGCATAAGCATGCACACACATGCACTACATACACATATATGTGAATATAGACACACACATGCATAGATAATCCACATGCATATACACATGTACACACATTCACACAAGAGCATACATATGCACTTGCACAATTAAGTATCTACAAAGATGCACAAAGGTTCACATGCACATGGAACATTGTGCACTCGCATGCCCATATACATACACATAAACACATACACTTATATAAACTCGTATACACAGAAGCACACACACACCAACATACAAACAAAGATGCACACACACATACACACACATATGCACACACAAAAACATGCACATGATCACACAAAGATGTACTCACACAAGCCCTTTCACATGCACACACACACATGTACACATGCACCTATGCACACACACACACAATAACATGAACACATGCTCACACAATCATGCACGCACACGCCCACATGCAAACAAACACACATACTTGCACACACACACACACATGCACATACACACATGTTCACATGCAAGCACACATGTGCATGCATACACACGCTCATGCATTCATCTACATAAGCACACACACACGCACATGCATGCATGCACATACGCACACACACACACATGCACACAAACACATTTTGAAACACACTTGCATGCACATACACATGCACACATGGACAAGTACACAAACACATGCACCTACACACACACATACGTATGCACATACATACACATGCACAACTACAAGCCCACTTAGACATGGACACACACACACATGTGTAATCTTGCATATGCTCACACAAGTGCAAATAGATGAATATGTACACACATGTATGCACATACACAAAACATAGACATGAACACACATAGGCACTCCAAAACACTTACATGCACATGTACAAATAGATAGAGACACATCCATAGGTACACACATATGTGCACACATGCTCAAACACATCCATAAACACAGGCACAAACAAACACAAGTGAATATTCAAAAGCACAGACTCAAAGGTGCACATTTGATTGACACCCATACACACACATATGTGCATACATGTATGCACATACATTTCCACATAAATGCATGCAAGCATGCACAAACACACCCAAACCCACACATACACACACTTGAACACACATGTGCATGCGAACACATAGACACATCACCCCACACACACATATACACACAAAACACGTATGCAAAGGTATACACACACAAACATGCATACTTGCATAAACCATGCACATGCTCGCACACATGCAAAGACAAGCAGACACACAAATGCATGTGCACAACCAAACCAATAGAACAACACACACGTAAGAACACACATACACATACAAGCACCCACAAAACAACACATGCACACAAATATGAACATATGCACACACACACACATAAGCACACATGCACATATCCTCACACACATGCATGAGACATGTGTGCATATAAAGGCATATGCACACACACATGCATACACAAGTACAAACTTTCACACATGTACACAATTGCATGAAAAACATACACACACTTACAAGCATATGCATGGGTTCACACACATGTGCACAAGCACATAGAAGGGCATGAATAGATACGCACAAATATACACACATGTATGCAAGCATGCACACACACCCATATGCAGAAAGAAAAACAACACATAAGCAATCATGCACACACATATGCTCATATGCACACACATGTATACACACATGCTTACATACACGCACATGTGCACATACACATGTACGCACACACTCACATATATGAACATAGAAGCACATTCACATGTACAAACAAACAAGCACACACACTTATACACACTGATGCCCATGCAACACACAAACACAAATATCTACATGCATACAAACAAACACAATGACATATGCACAAACATGCACATATGCACACATACACACATGCTCTGGCACACACACACAAGCACATGCACATACACGCACACATGATCATGCATAAACAAGCACACAAACATGTACACACACATGGATGTGCACACAGATACAAGTGCATATACATACATGCTTGTGCACACTTGTCACTTGCACACACACTAATGCATATACCCACACACAAACACACGCACATGCATACCCACATGTAAGCACACATGCCCACATACACCCCAATACATGCACAAAACATGCTCACACATAGATATCTATGCATACACATATGCATCCACAGACACTCATACATACATCCATGCACATACCCACACAAACACACATATACACCAATACTCACTCTCTCTTTCACATGCACATGCACACTCACATGCAAACATAAGTATAGACACACACATTCACACAGACTTGCATACACATATGCATGAACACATGGACATGCATGTAGGAGAACACGCTCCACTGATGCACACACACAAGCACACATTCACGTGCACACACAAATACACATGCAGAAGTACGCACAAACACACACGCCCACATGCACACCCACACACACACCAACACATATATCCACACAAATGCACATACATGCATTGACATGCACACGCACACACACGTAAGAACATACACACATACACATGCGCACTTGCATGTACAAATTCTTAAACACACACACAAATACTTGCACATATATGCACATGCATAGACACACATGCCAACACCCACATCCATGAACAAACATGCACAAAGACAAGAACATGCTCATATAAAAGCACAAACATAAACAAAAAAACACATACACAAAGACACACAAAAACATGTTCACACGTACATGCACAAACACAAAGTTACATGTATACCCACATGCATACAACATGTGCATGCAAATGGACACATGCACATACACACACATTAGCGCATACAGACACACACATAAACACTCGCACATAAAAAAATTTGCACACACACACACATGCACATTCCCATGCATACACATAAGCACACACATGCACACACATATGTATATGCAAACATATGCACATCCTTACACATAGAAGCACACACACCTAGACACATGCACACACACACATGCACATATGCATACACACATGCACATGCACACATACTTGCACTGCAACGTACACCCCCATGCGCACATACACCCAACATACCTGCACAACCACACACATGTACACATGCATGCACACACACACATACATAAATGGACACACATCAACAGCCCCTATATAGGCATGCTTGCACACACAGGTACACGTGCTCACACCCATAAACCTGCACACATGCACATATACACACATGCATGCATGTATAGAAATGCACGTGCATAACCATATGCACACACACATACATGCATGCATACACATACACTACAAAACGTTCATGCACACAAACACATATTCATATACAAACAAACACACACAATCTTACACATAGGTGCATATGCATAAGCATGAATGCACATCCACACACACACCTATGCTTATGCACACATGCATAAATTTTCATATCACAAACATACATATACTTACATGAGCACACACCCACATACTTACATGCACAACTCACATGCACATACGTGCAAAAACACACACATGCATGCTTGCACACACACAGTAACAAATGCACATACATTTGCACACATGCATGCATCCACACACACAACACGCACAGGATGCACATACATGCACATGCACAAAGCCAAAAACACCCACACTAACACCCAAATACTCAACCACACGTGCATATGCATTTGCACACAGACACACACATGCCCATTTTTACATGCACACATGCATAGTAAACATGCATATGCACATGTAGATATAAATACATGCTCATACATGATGTGCACACACATGCACATAAATGCTTATGCACACACACCTACACACATGTACACACACACCCACACACTCACACACACATGCACACACATGCACACAAATATGCATGCACACACATACATGCATATGCTCACAAAGATGCCTACAGAAACACACATGTATATTTGCACGTACAAAAACACATACATGCTTATATAGCACACATATGCTACCAACAAATAGACTTACACAAACATAGATACATACGTGCACATATAGACACAAACACAAATCCATAGTCACACTTGCATATACGCATGCATATGCATGCAAGTGCACATGCATGTAGGTACTTACACATGCTCGCAAGAACATATAGGATCGAATGCATGTACAACAATGCACACCCACACAAACGCATACAGTTGCACAGGTATATAAACATAGCCACATGCAGACAAACAAGTAGATACAGAAATACATGCATTAACAGATGAACATGCTCATATATATACACAAACACACATGCATACACATGCAAATGTATAATCAAACAAAAATAAATTCTTATACGTGCACACACACAAACACATGCATGCACATGCATATGAATGCACCGACACACATGCACAGTCATGCAAATATGCATACACATAATTACATACAATTGCACAAGCACACACATAAATGCATGAAAGCACACACGTATAGATTCACAAGCACACACACACACATGCATACACATGAACACAATCATTTGCACATATATACACACCTTCACAAACACTTGCATACACACAGAAATGCACAAATACATTCACACACATAAACATATACTTGCACATGCATAGCCATGCAGACAAGTGCAGACATATGAACATTCATGCACATGCATATGCACACACACATACACACACACACAGGTAAAACACAAACACATATGTACAAATACATGCACACACACACTCACATGAACACACACATGTAAACACATAAGTTCATATGCACATGCACACACTGAGGAACACACGCATATGAACAAATACAGGCACACACAAATGTATAGATGAACACAAATGTGCATGCACATCTAAGCACATGCACATGCATAGGCACTCATAGATGCACATGCTTGCACACAAGCACTCAGAAATGCACCCTAGCATGCACACACATACTCAAATACAAAGACATACGCACATAAGTACACACACACACATACACATGTACAAACACGTACACATGCACACATATACAAAAGCACAAACATAAATATGCACACACACTGACACACATAAAACCATGCAGACAAAGATGCACCCACCCACATGCACACACACACACACATGAACACAAGCACAGACACAAATGCACACATGCACAATGTGTTAACATGCATGCATGTGCTCACACACACACTACTATGTGTATGTAAATACACATAGAGAATCATACACACACATACAAATGCACACGAATGAACACATGCACACATATGCATATACACACAGGCATGCAAACACAAACACATATACTTACAAAAGCACTCACACACACATGCACACAAATGCACACACACACATAAGCACACACATGCATCAATGTCATTGCACACACACATGCAATAACATGCACAAACATGCACACACACACACATGCTCAACAATGGCACAAATGCACATGCAAATGCATGCACGTGCTCACAAGCACACACGTACATGCACCTGTGCACATCAGCTTACACGCATGCTTATGTATACACACACACACAAGCACACCCATTAACCAACACCCACACACATGCTGGCACACACTCACAAACATAAGCACACACACAACCATGGACACATGCAGATGCATACACACATGTAAATACATGTACATATACACATTAAAATGGACACACACACGTATGCACACATGCCTATGCACATATGCATGCCCATGAAAGCATGTCTGAACACACAAACACACATATATATGTACACACACAAGAGCATGCACTAACACATGTGCATATATATGCACACATGCACCCATATAGATAGGTGCACACACATACACACACGCACACACTCATACATGCATGATCAAATGCACACAAACATGCATAAGAAAGCACACATGGACATGCATACAGCCATATGTGATTGCACACACACACTCACAATCCATATGCTCACACATGCACTAACACACACAGACATGCACACATGAACACAGATGAAGAAATGCTTACACACATGCTCAAAGGAATGCACACATATGCTGACAAGGTGCATAAAGATGTCCACACAAACACATGACACACATACACACACATAGGCATGCACACATACACACATGTATGCACACATGCACATGCACACACATCAATATGCAAACACAAATATACACACAAGCACACACACATTTATGCACATATATGAATACCTATATACATACATATGCACACACACAAGCATAGCCACACATACACACACACATAGACAGAAAAACACAAAGGTACCTACACATGGCTGTTCACAAGTACATGCTTGCACATACACATGCATGTGCACACACACTCGCACAACCACACATGCACAAATGCACACACACGTATACACACAAGAACATACTTATAGGGGTACACACACACATAGGCATGCACACATGCATAAACATACCCTTAGATATATATTCACACAAGCATACACCTAGATCCATAAATACAGATGCACACACAGAAATATTTACACACATGCAATATATACACACAAATACACATACACACATGCACCTGCACTTGTACTTACCTATGTAAACATGCACACACACACACACATGAGTGCTTACACACTCACACAAGCACAAATACATGAATAGGAACACACACATAGGCACTCAAAAATAGGTACATAGATGCTCACACACTTGCACTAAAAAGCATGTGCAGACACACATACATGCTCATAAAAGTACACACACATGTGAATATACACATATACGCATGCACATGCACAAACAAATAGACATTTAAACAATCACATACGATCACAAATATAAAAATACAGACACAAACATGCATACGAACAAAAATATTTGCACATACACATATGCATAAACACAATGATGTATACAAACACATATATACACACATGCATGTAAATGCACACATGCACATGCACACACACACAAACACACATGCTTATACACAAGAACAAACACACACACACATGCACATACATATGCACACACAACATGCATAAACATGCATGCATACCTATACATGAAAGTGCGCACATCCACACACATACATAGACACACACATGTGCATATGCATGCACACATACATATGCATGTACGTGCACACACACACATGTGCACATGCAAATACACACATGCATGCACACACTTCTATGCACACATGTACCAAAGCACTCCCATACACATGCACATACATAAGCACACACACATATAATAATAAACATAAATTCCTAGGCTCACATATGCATGCACACACGAATATACACATACATACACAACCACACATGCACACACACGTGCAAAGATACACATCTGTACAAACACACATGCACACACAAGCATGCATGTACACATATATGCATGTAGACATGTCACACATAGATAGACATTCACACAAGGGTGCATGCAAATGCACACACAAATACACATGCACATAAACACATGTACACACACACACTTGCAAAAACACACAAGCACACAGATGTAGTCACATGCACATGCACAAACACACATACACACACATGCATGTTCTTACACACATGCTCAACCTAATGCATACACATGAACACATGTGCACACAATGACACACATGCATAGATACACATCAGCATACACTAGTACTCACATGTGCACACATACAACCAAATGAATACATGCAAATACATGGAGGCACACATAAGCACAGACACATACAAGCAAACACATGCACATACTCGAGCACATAGACACACACACACACATGAACATATACAAAATCACAAACATGCACATGCACTCACACATGAAAATACATAACCACATGCTTACACATGTGCTTACATGCACACACACTCACACACATGTGTGCACACACTCGTACTCATACACACACACTAGAACATGCTTGCATAGACACACTCAAATGCTTACACACACACATACACAAAAGCACATGTACACATACGTGAACCCACATATGTGCACACACATTAATGCATAAGAATGCATAATCTTGTAGTTGCAAAAATGCAAAAACACAGACACATGCTTTCATGTAGACATATGAACCTATATTTCTAAACATATACATATTACATGCATGCTAATGCAAAAACACAGATGAATAAAAATGTGCAATCACATACACATCCACGTACACTCACACACACATACATGAGTATTCACACACATTCATGCATGCATAGACACATGCACATACACATGCACACACACACAGGTATACACAGGAACACATGCATGCAAAAATAAGCACACACATGCACATAAACATGCACACACTCCCAAAAAAATACTTGTACACAAGCACACACATACTCATATGAACATACACACACGCACACATAGCCACATGCTTGCATGCTCTCACAGATGCAAACACACACACAAAGGCACAATCAAAATGCCCATGCACACAGATATGCATGCACATGCATGCACATACATGCATAGCCACACATGCACACATAAATTTGTGCACATAAATACATGTGCACACACACACACATGTAAACACACATGCATACACACACATGCACACACTCATACACAAAAAAATAAGTATGCATTCACACACATGCATGCACTAGTCCACAAAACACTTACACATAATTGCACACACAGATATATGACACACCTACACACAATTGCATAATCGCATGCACGAACGCACATGTATGAAAATGCACACACACATGCTCAAATACACACACGAACTCTCACAGACAAATAGATATCTACATACACACACACACATGTACCAATATACAACTCATGCAAGAACATGCATCCACACACACACACACACACTTATATACATATGTGCACATAAATACACATGCACACATATGCACACACACATACAAATGCATAAACACATGCATACACAATTACACAAATGCATGAACACACACACATACACAATTGCACAAATGCACACACATGCAAATGCATACATACAACAGAATCACATACGCACACGGCATTCCCACATAAGCATGTATTTAGGAATACAAGTACATATGCACAAAGCCATGCCCAAACAGGTGTAGAACCTACACACACATGCGCACACATATGTATATAAATACACATGCATATGCACATAAGCATGCACACACCCAAACAATTGCACACACACATAAGGGCACTTGAGCACCCACACATGCATACCAATGCACCCATATACACACTAACATACATGCACACAAACACACACATAAAAAACAAATAGACACACAAGCACCCAAAAGTAGATAACTGCATGTGCACACATACACATACACACAGACACACAATAACACAAACACACACATAGACATACACACATGCACACACATAGAAAGATATTGACACAATCATGCATACACACACAAATACATACAGACACATATTCACACTCTCTTGATTGTACACTTACATATACACGAGGACATCAACACATGCACACACACAATCATTCACATACACATACAAGCATGGACACATGCATGCACTTACACACACACTCAAACACATGCACAAACACAACCACACTCTTGCACTGTCACACATGTAAAAAATGTATGAGAACATGTGCATAACCACACACACACACACACAAAGACATGCACATGCACACACATAGGCACACACACACACACGCTCAAGCAGACATATGTGTGCATGCCCACGCACAAATAAGTGCACAAGGACACATGAACGTACACGTGCATACACATCCACACACACCAACAAACATGAACCAACACACACAAGCTTGCATCCACAACCACATAAATATGTGCAAATGCACACACATATACACACATAAACAAACACTAACACACATACAACCCTACACAGAAACACATATATATGCAAACAAATAAACACATGCACATTCACATGCATAAACATAGGCACACATTAGCAAACAAACACATGCATAATCACACACATTCGCACACACATGCACTCACCCACAAAGACATGCACACTCATACACACACACACTTGAACACCTGCACACAACACAAGCACACACATGCAAGCATGCATGCACATTTTTACAAAGAGACACACACTTGCATATAGTCATGCTCACACTTACACGCTCATGCATGCATTCTCATGCACACATGTGCATGCACAACATGTACAAATGAACAAACACAATCACATTCAGATAGGCACACAAACACATGCTTACGTAATGATGCACATATGCACAAGTAGATAGACACGCAGTGGACATACGCATAGATTCTCAGAAGCACATACACAAACATGCTCGCATATATACATGCAAACACATGCACATGTAGACACACATACTCACATGTATTCATACACACAAGCACACAAGCACAGTTGTACACACACACACACATGCATATAGACAAATACACATAACCATGCACACACAAGAACACATAGACACAATAGTGCAGCAACCTCATATGCTTGTATGTACGAAAAGACACATGCATACACATATGCCCACACACCCACACGTTAGCACAAACAGTCACGTGGACCCACACACACAAACATGCACACACAATTGCACTCAAATGTACACATACACGCTCACACGAACGCATACACATGCACAAACACTAACGTGCACACCCATGCATACATACATGCACACAATTGTAAACACAACACATGAGTACACCTACACATCCACACATGTGCACAAGCACATGTAGATAATCTACAAACACACACATGCATACATACACACACATGCACACATGCTCACGCACATATGCACAAGCACACACACATAATCACAAATGCATATACATGCATACATATACACACACACACATGTACACAGACACATACATGAACACACATCCATCCACACACCTACATGCATGCACACATTCTTTTGAATAGGCACACTCACAACTACACACATAACAACATACACACACACACATAATCCCACATACATAGACATACCCAAATGAACAAACAAACATGCATGTGTAGATGCACACACACGCACACACACATCCATGCACATAGACAAAAATTCACACATGTATGAATGTAGAAACACATAGATGCGTACCCAAGAACACAAATGCATGCAAACATACACATTAGCATATACACACATGAATAAATATATACACACATGCATACATGTAGACCCATCATGCACACTTACATACACATACACCCTTGTACACACATAAACACACATGAACAAAAATGCACACACAGACACACACATGCACATGCAAACACACACACATGTAAAAACAGACACATACACATGCACATTCATGCACACATGCACACACACACATCTACACACACATGCATACACATAAGACATGCACATCAACTCACACACTTGACTTCACACACACACATGTGCATGCGCACAAACATGCTCACTCACAAACACACACACAAGTACACACATACACATACATGCATGTAAACACACACGCACTAACACAAAGTTGCATGCACACCACATGCACTCATGAACACACACATATATAAATGCACAGAAGTGCAAATTCTCACACAAGTAGTTACACACACACATACACATGCATATGCATAGCAACACACATACACTTGTAAACATGTACAAATGCACCCATAAACATAGCCATATATGGACACATGAACACACACATACATGATCATGCACAAACGTATAAGCACACACACACACATAGGCAATCATGAGCACAAATTCTCACATGCATACACACATGCACACAGGTAAAGACATAGTCACGTGAACAAACATTAATACCCATACACACACATGCAGGCATGTGTGCAAATTCTTACATGCACACACACACAAGCACACATCTTTACACAAATACACACACACACACACTCACAAAGACATGCACAGGTACACAGACATAGATGTAGGAATGCGCATACATAACCATCTACACACCCAAGCTTGCTCACACACATAAATGCAAACATGTACACATGTGCACACACACATGCATGCACACATGCTCACACACACACACACTCACAGACATAGACACACACACGTGCACACAAGCAAAAACAAGATCACACATGCACAGATACACACACACAATTATATATACACACACACACACTCACTCACTCATTGCTACACACACATGTGCATGCACACACACACAAACGCATGCATGCACATATATATAAACTTACACGTACACTAACACACATAAGCTCACATGCATCCACGTGCACACCCATAGACACTCACACACACATGCACGTATACATGCAAACTCTCTCATGCACATACACCAAAACATAGAAAAACTTATGCAAAAACATATGTACACACACAGAGAATCATATAACCAAATAAACATGTAGAAAGAGACCCACACATCCATGTGTGGATGTCTTTTTGTGAGAGTACATGTGTGCATGAGTGTATGCATCTATGTTTTTTTGTTTGTGCATGCCTGCTCATTATCTTGTGTGTGTGTGCATTCATTTATCTACATGTGTGCATCTAAGCATTATTGCACCTATGTGTGTAGGCTCACATGTGGGTGTGTCCTTATCAGTGATTTGCATGTGCTGGTGTCTATGTAAGTGTGCCTATACACAAGCATGCATGTATGTGTGCGTAGTTTTATTTGAATTAGCTTGTGCATATTTGTATTCTTATCATTGTGTCTGTGTGCATGTGTGTGAGTATATGTGTGCATACATGTTTGTGTGTGTGTGAGTGAATGTGTATGTGTATGTGTTTGTGTTATTGTGCATGTGCTTTTGAGTATGTGTGTATGTGTGTGTATGGTGTATTTATTTTTGTGTGTGTAGGTGTGTATTTTTATACATGTGTGCATATGC
>JAIUJO010000059.1:2848073-2853073 GCA_023846275.1 Vanilla planifolia | reverse complement strand
AGAGGAAAAAGAAGAAGAAGAAGGAGAAGAAGTTGAAGAAGAAGAACAACAAATAAAACAAGTGGTAGAAGAGGGAGAGGAAGAAGAAGAGGAAGAAGTAGAAGAAGCAGAAGAAGAAGTAGATGATGAAGAAGATGATGAAGAGGAAGAAGAGGAAGAAGAAGAAGAAGAAGAAGAAGAAGAAGAAGAAGAACAAGTAGAAGAAGATGAAGAAAAAGAAGAAGAAAATGAAGAAGAAGAAGAAGAAGAAAGAGAAGAAGAAGCAGAAGAAGAATAAGTAGAAGTAGAAGATCAAATAGAAAAAGAAGAAAAACAAGAACAAGAAGAAGAGGAAAAAGTGGAAGAAGAAGAATACGAAATAAAAGATGTTGAAGAAGAAGAAGAAGTAGAAGTGGAAGAAGAAGAAGAAGAAGAAGAAGACGTAGTGGAAGAAGAAGAAGAAAAGGAAGAAAAAGAAGACATAGAAGAAGAAAAGGAAGAAGCTAAAAAAGAAGAAGAAGAGGAAGAAGAAGAAGAAGAAGAAGAAGATGATGAAGAAGAAGATTTTGTAGAATAAGAAGAAGAGGAAGAAGAAGAAGATGAAAAAAAAGGAAGAAGTATAAGAAGAAGAAGAAGAAGATAAAGAAGAAGTGGAAGAAGAAGAAGAAGATGAAGAAGAAGAACAAGAAGATGAAGAAGAAGAACAAGAAGAAGAAGAAGAATATGTTTAAGTAGAAGAAGAAGGACAAGAAGAAGAGGAAGAATAAGTGGAAGAGGAATCAAAAGATTTGGAAAAAAGGAAGATGAAGAAAAAGAAGAAGAGGATAAAGAAGAAGAAGATGAACAAGAAAAAGAAGAAGAAGAAGATGATGATGATGATGAAGAAGAAGAGGTAGAAGAAGCAAAAGAAGAAGAGGAAGAAAGAGAAGAAGAAGAAGAACAAAAAGAAGTACAAGAAGAAGAAGAAAAAGGAGAACATGAAGAATAAGTGGAAGCAGAAGGATATCGAGAAGAAGAACAAGAAGAGGTAGAAGTAGAAGAGTTAAAAGAAGAAGATGAAGAAGAAGACGAAGAAGAAGAAGCAGAAGAAGAAGAAGATGAAGAGGAAATTGAAGAAGAAGAAGAAGAAGACAAAGAAGATTAAGTAGAAGAAGGAGAAGGAGAAGATGAAAAAGATGAAATAGGAGAAATAGAAGAAAAAGAAGAAGAAGAAGAAGAAGAAGGGGAAGGAGAAGAAGAAGAAGAAGTAGTGGAATGAGAAGAAAAATAAGAATAAGAATAATAAGAAGAAGAAGAATAAGAATCAGAAGAAGAAGAAAAAGAATAATAATAAGAAGAAGATGATGATGATCACAAACAATAAGAAGAAGAAAAAGATAAAGAAGGAGGAGGAGGAGGATGGGGAGAGGAAGACCAAGAAGAAGAAGAAGAAAAAGTAGAAAAACTAGAGGAAAAGTAGGAAGAAGGATAAGAAGAAGAAGAAGATGAAGAAGTGGACAATGAAGAAGAAGTGGAAGAAGAAGGGAAAGAAGAAGAGGAAGAATATAAAGAAGAAGAAGAAGAAGAAGAGGAAGATGATGATGATGAAGAGGAAAAAGAAAAAGAGGAAGAAGAGCAACAAGACGAAGAAGAAGAAGAAGAAGGAGAAGAAGAAGGAGGAGAAAGAAAAGGAGGAGGAGAAGAAGAAGAAGAAGAAGAAGAAGAAGAAGAAGAAGAATAAGGAGAAGAAGAAGAAGATGATGTTGAAGAAGAAGAAGAAGAAAAGGAAGAAGGAGGAGAGGAGGAAGAAGAAGAAGAAGAAGATGCAGAAGGAGGAGGAGGAGAAGAAGATGAAGAAGAAGAAGAAGAAGAAGAAGAAGAAAAGCGCCAAGAAGAAGAAGATGATGATGATGAAGAAGAAGAAAAAGCAAAAGAAGAAAAAGAAGTTATGGAAGATGAAGAGGAAGAAGAAGAAGAACTAGAACAAGAAAAAGAAAAAGATGACGCGTCGTAAGAAAAAGGAAAAGAAGAATAAGAAGAAAAAGAAAAACAATATGTTGAAGAAGTAAAAGAACAAGACCAAGATGAAGAAGATGAAGAAGAAGAAAAAAACCATAGGAAGAAGACGAAAAAATGAGAAGAAGAAAAAGAAGAAGAAGAAGAAGATGGAGAAGAAGAAGTAGAAGAAGAAGAAGAAAAAGAAGAATAAGTAGAGGAAGAAGAAGATGATGATCATGATGAAGAAGAGGATGAAGATGAAGTAGAAGGAAAAAAGGAGGAAGAAGATGTAGGGTAAGAAGAACAAGAAGAAAAAGATGATGAAGATGAAGAGGAGGAAGAAGGAGAAATAGAAGAAGAGTAAGAGAAAGAAGAAGAAGAAGAAAAAGAAAATAAGTAAGAAGAAGAAGAACAACAACAAGAAGAATAAGAAGAAGAAGTAGATGATAATAATGATGAAGAAGAAAAAGATGATGAAGGTGTAAATGAAGAAGAAGAATAACAAATAGAAATGGAAGAAGAAGAATATGATCATGATGATGAAAATTAAGAAGAAGAAGAAAAAGAAAAAGAAGAAAAGGAAGAAGAAGAAGAAGAAAAAGAAGGAGAAGAAGAAGATGGAGAAGAAGAAGATGAAGAAGGAGAAGGAGAAGACGAAAAAGAAGGAGAAGACGAAGAAGAAGAGAAAGACAAAGAGAAGGAGGAGAAGGAAGAAGAAGAACAAGAAGTAAAATGAGAAAAAGAAGAGGAAGAACATAAAGAAAAAGTAGTCGTAAAAGAAGAAGAATAATAAATAAAAGAAGAGGTAGAAGAGGGATAAGAAGAAGAAGAGCACGAAGTAGTAGAAGAAGAAGAAGAAGTAGATTATGAAGAAGATGATGAAGAGGAAGAAGAGGAAGAAGAAGGAGGAGGAGAAGAAGAAGAAGGAGAAAAATTAGAAGAAGAAGTAGTAGTAGTAATAGTAGAGGAAGATGAAAAAGAGTGACAAAATGAAGAAAAAGAAGAAGAAGAAGAAGAATGAAACGAAGATAGAGAAGAAGCAGGAGAAGAATAAGAAGAAGAAGAAGAAGAAGAAGAAAGAGTAAAAGATTAAGTAGAAGAAGAAGAAGAGGAAGAAGAAAAAGAAGAAGAAAAAGGAGATGAAGGGGAAGATGGAGGTGAAATAGGTAGAAGAAGATGATGATGAAGAAAAAGAAAAAGCAAAAGAAGAAGAAGTAGAAGAAGATGAGGAAGGAGAAGATGAAGAAGAAGAAAAACAGGAAGTAGTAGTAGCAGTAGAAGAAGTAGTAAAAGAAGAAGAAGAAAAAGAAGGAAAAATGGAGGAAGAAGAAGAAGAGAAAGGAGAAGAAGAAGAAGAAAAAGAAGAAGAACAAGGGAAAGAAGAAGAAGAAGAAAAAGAAGGGGGAGAAGAAGAAGAAAAAGAACAATAAAAAGAAGGAGAAGAAGAACCAAAAGAAGAAGAAGATGATGAAGAAGAAGAGGAGGAAGAAGAAGAGGAAGAATAAAAATTAGAAGAAGAAGAAGAATATGATAGTGAAAAAGAAGAAGAAGATAATGATGATGAAGAAAAAGAAGAAGAACAACAAGAAGAAGCAGAGGTAGAAGAGGAAGAAGAAGAGAATAGGAGGACAAAGAAGAATTAGATAAAGAGAATAATGAAGAAGAAGAAGAAGAAGAAGAAGAAGAAGAAAAAGAATAAGAAGAAGAAAACAAAGAAGACAAAGAGGATGAAGAAGAATTAGAAGAAAAAGAAGAGGAAGAAGATGAAGAACAAGAACAAGAAGAATAAGAAAATGAAGATGAAGAAGTGGAAGAAGAAGAGGAAGAAGAAGAAAAGGAAAAAGAAGAGGAAGATGAAGAAGTGGAAAAAGAAGAAGAAGAACAAAATCAAGAAGGGGAAGAAAAAGAAGAAGCAGAAGAAGAGGAAGAAGAAGAAGAAGAGGAAGAAGAAGAAGAAGAAGATGGAGAAGAAGAAGAAAAAGATGATAATGGTAATGAAGAAAAAGAAAAGACGAAGAGGAAGAAGAAGATGAAGAAAAAGAAGAAGAGGAAATAGAAGAAGAAAGAGGAGGAGAAGAAGAAGATGAAAAATAAGGAGAAGAAGAAGAAGGAAAAGAAGAGGTGGAACAAGTGGAAGAATAGAAAGGAGAGGAAGAGGAATAGGAAGGAGTAGGAAATGAAGAAGGAAAAGAAGAAGAAGATGACGAAGAAGGGGTAGATTAAGTAGTGGATGAAGAAGAAGCAGAAAAAGGAGGACAAGGTGGAATGGAAGAGGAGTAGGAAAAAGAATAAGAAGATTATGAAGAACAAGGAGAGAAAAAAGAAGAAGAAGAAGAAGATGATGATGAAGAAGAAGAAGAAGAACAAGAAGAGGAAGAAGCAAAAGGCAAAGAAGAAGAAGATTTTGAAGTTGAAGAAGAAGAAGAAGGGGAAAACAAAGAAGAAAAGAACAAAAAGACAAAGAAAAAGAAGAAGAAGAAGATGAAGAAGAAGAAGAAGAACAAGAAGAAGAATAAGAATAAGAAGAAGAGAAAGAAGAAGAGAAAGAAGAAGATGAAGACGAAGAAGAGAAAGAAGAAAATGAAAAAGAAGAAGAAGAACAAGAAGAAGACAAATAATTAAAAGAAGTAGAAGAATAAGAAGAAGAAAAAGAAGTAGAAGAAGAAGAAGAAGATGAAGAAGAAGTAAGATGAAGAAGAAGAAGTAGAAGAGGAAGAAGAAAGAGAAGAAGAAGAAGAAGAAGAAAAAGAAGAAAAAAAGCATATGAAGAAGAAGAAGGAGAATAAGAAGAACAAGATGAAGAGAAACAACAACAAGAATAAGATGAAAAAGAAGAAGGAAAAGATGAATTAGAAGAAGAAGAAGAATAAGAAGAAGAAGAACAAGAAGACGAAGAAAAAGATATGGAAGAAGAAGGCAAAGAAGAAGTAGAAGAAGAAGAAGAACAGGAAGAAGAAGAAGGGTAAGAAGAAGTAGGAGAACGAGAAGCAGAAGAAGAAGCAGAAGAAGAAGATGAAGAAAAAGAAGAAGAAGAGGAAGAGGAA
>JAIUJO010000059.1:2710573-2845573 GCA_023846275.1 Vanilla planifolia | reverse complement strand
AGAACAAGAAGAACAAGAAGAAGAAGTGCAAGAAGAAGAAGAAGAAGAAGAAGGAGAAGGAGAAGAAGAAGAAGATTATGAAATCAAATAATAATAATAATAAGAAGAAGATGAAGACGAATACGAAGATGGAAACGATAATGATGAAAACAAAGAAGAAGTTGAAGAAAAAGAACCAGAAGATGAAGAACAAGAAGCAGATGAACAAGAAATCGAACAAAGAAGAAGAAGAAGAAGAAGAGGAAGAAGTGGAAGATGAAGAAGATGATGATGATGATGAAGAAGAAGAAGACAAAAAAGAAGAAATGAAGAAGTAAAATAGGATGAAGAAGAAGGAGAATAAGAAGAATAAGGAGAAGAAGAGAAGAAAAAGAAGAAGAAAAAGTAGAAAAAGAACAAGAAGAAGAAGAATTTGAGAATAAGAAGAAAATGAGGAAAAAGAAGAAGAAGAAGAAGAAGAAGAAGAAGAAGAAGAAGAAGAAGAAAAAGAAGAAGACTAGGAAAAAGAAGAAGAAGAAGAAAGCAAAGAAGAACAAGAAAGAAGAAGAAGATGAAGAAAAACAAGAACTAGAAGGACAAGGAGAAGAAGAAGAAAAAGAAGAAGAAGATGAAGAAGAAGAACAAAAACTAGAAGAAGAAGAAGATGAAGAAGAAGAAAATGAAGAAGTAGAAGTTTAAGAAAAAGAAGAAGAAGAAGAAGGAGTTGGAAGAAGAAGAAGAAAAAAGAAGACAAAGAAGAAAAAGAAGAAAAAGAAGAAAAAGAAGAAAAAGAAAAAGAAGAAGAAGAAGGAGAACTAGAAGAAGAAGAGGAAGAAGTCGATAAAGAAGAAGAAGAAGAAGTAGAAGAACATGTTGAGGGAAAGGAAGAAAAAGAAAAAGAAGAGGAAGAAGAAGAAGAAGACGAAGAAAAAGAAGAAGAAGAAGAATATGAAGGAGAAGAAGAAATAATAAGAAGAAAAAGTAGGAGAAAAAGAAGAATAAGAAGAATAAAATGAAGAAGTGGAAGAAAAATAATAAGAAGAAAAAGAAGAAGTAGAAGAAGAAGAAGAAGAAGAAGAAGAAGAAGAAGAAGGAGAAAAAGAGGAAGAAGAAGATGATGAAGGAGAAGAAGAAGGAGAAGAAGAAGATGAAGAAGAAGAAAATGAAGAAGATGAAGTAGGAGAACAATGTGAAGAAGAAGAAGGAGGAGAAGAAGAAAAGCAAGAGGAGGAAGAAAAAAAAGATGAAAAAGAAGAAGAAGAAGAAAAAGAAGCAGAACAACAAGAAGAAGAGGAAGAAGAAAAAGATGAAGAACAACAAGAAGAAGATGATGATATTGGAAAAGAAGAAGAAGATATAATTATTTATGCTTATTTAATTTTACAATCAATAGCAATTCAAAAGATGATGTGACTGAGATGAAGTAAACAATGTTGGGCTTGTCTTTAAAAACATTATGCAATTAAATATTTCTTTATATATTTGTAAATATTTTATTTGATATAAATTTAGCAAGCTTTAGAAGCCATTTAGATTCTTACTAGATTTAAGGTTTGAGGATGCTCTTCTTAATCTTCATAGTGTCATGGATTGCAACTTTAATCTATAATGTATATCGTTTCTTCTAATGTTTTTTAATTTAATTTTTTAACTATGAAATACCAATTCTCTTGTTGTGTGACCTTATAATTCACTTTGATTTTATTATACATTACATTAATTTATCTCTTTTTACCATCACTTATATATTTTTATTTAATATTAAAATAATAATTTATTATATTTTATGCTTATTTAATTTATTTATTCATATTATATTAAAAAAGTCTAACAGAACTAAAACAAACATCATTGGTCTCATTTCAATGAGCACTGTCAAACTAAATTTTGATTACAAAAGATTCGTATAAGATTTGTGATTAAGGATGCTATCAGGATTTGCATTACTAATAATGAGTGCAATGTCACCATGTAATTTATCTTATTTCTTAAAGGTTTTCCATCTAGATTAGTGCATTGCAATGAAACTCTAGTTTTCATGCTTACATCCTTTATATTACTTAGATTTCTTAATGTTATGTTGCTTGAATTTATATCATTTTAGCTCATAAGATTTTTATTTCATATAAAAAGAATAATTCATTTTTAGTGATACTTATTGATTTTGGAAATTCTTAGGAATTCTAAATATGATTTAAAGAATCTAAAAAAGTCATTGTACATGTTCTGTTGAGTAATAATAGCCAACTAAATAAGCAATTTCTTTATAAAAGTTTTATTTTCTTATTTTTTTGCACTTTAGTAGACATTTTATTTTGTGCCACATTTGACGATCAAGGAAGTTATAGTAGTTTTTCTTGTGTATTGGAATTCTACTTTCCCTCACAATTTACCTCATTTCTTCAACTTTTTTCCTTAGATTTGGTTACGTCAGTATTCAGCTCTAAATCTCTAGTTATGTAACCTTTAGAGCTTTTTGACTTATTTATATTGCATTGCATCAATTTATTTCATTTCAAGTTTAATAAATATTCAATATTAAAAATAAAATTTATTATTATTTACTCTTATTTACTTTGATAATTCTTATAATTCTAATGCAACACAAACGATGGGCAAAGCCAACCCCAGTCTCACGCTTCTCTGAGACCACTCCATCGGCAAGGAAGTCGGCCTGCACTTTAGATTGGAGAGATGAAAAAAACATAAGTAATCTCATGTCAATGATCTCTACTCAATCAAATATTTATTTCGATATTTTCAACTATTTTGTTTTTTAGCAATTTATGTTACACTCAATTTTTTTGTTATTTTGGAAGTTAATTTTCTTATGCAATTTCCCTGATTTCATAAATGATTTCCCTTTAATTTGGCTCTTTTACCATCAAAGTCTAAATCTCCTCTCATGTTATGATTGCATCGATCTAATTTGGTTATATTACTTTATGTCAATTTATCTCAAATAACCCTTAGTAAATTTATGCTAAATTTTAAAACAAGATTTCATTATTATTTTTACTATTTTTCATTATTAAATTGAGAAAATTCAAAATGGGGTTCAATCTATATGAAACATATGTCATTGGACTGGTCTTAATGAGGTTTACCCAAATAAACTTTCCTTCAATTTTTATAAATACTTTATCAATGAAAGGTTTTTGGGTTTTATTATGAGATATTTCAATTTGGACATGAATTAATGATCAAAGATGTTATTCTCGATATCTTTAATTTCAATGAGTGAAACTTCTCTATTCAGTTAACTTAATTTTTTTAATTTTTTTATTTTGTTTTATTACTACTAACACAAAATTTTTTCTCTCATTATGTTCATTTATATTTGATTTAATTATATTATATTACTTTAGTTTCTGTTATTTTTTTAAAATATGTTTTATAAATATTAAAATAATTTATTTTTATTATTTATTTTTTTTACTTTGGTTGTTAGCAATAATTTCAAATGACGTCTTATCTAGTTAAATAAAATTCCATTGGCCCACCATAAATAGGTTTATCCAATTAAATCTTTGTTTCTTAATGATTTATTACTGTTAAATTCTACTTAATGGTTATATGTCTATGGAACTCAGTTTATCTCATTTTTAAGGAAGATGCATTCCATGATGCTAAGAAGCTCAAGCATAATGAATTTAGTTTTAAATATTTAGGCCTTTTAATTAATAATTAGATAAGTATCAAAAGGAACTTTCCATGTTATTTATGGTCATAGAAAGTGGTCCAACTACATTTGTTTTGTCTTAATTAAACCACTTTTTGGAAATTTGATGAATAGCCAAAGAAAAAAATAAAATAAATAATATGTATCATTATAGCTCTATATAAATATTTCTTAGAGCTGGAACAAGATAAATTGAAGTAACATAATATAATAAAATAAAAGAAATATTATTGTTGCATAAGATGAGATTTATAGTTAAATTCTAATATTAATAATATAATAGATAATTTTGAAGAAAATGTGATAAAATTTATATGGAAGTTGTAATCAAATATACTAGGGAGACCGTGTGTAACATCATTGATAATTAAATTAAGCATGAATCGTTGTATCTCATTAATAAAGTCAAATCTATGCAAAATAAAAATTAAATGTCTTATGAGAATTTGAGCTTCACTATAGTATGTCTAAAGAAAAATGAAAACTTGAAGAGATAAGATAAACTTTAATAGAAAACTATACTCCAAAACACTAATGAGGTTGAGTATATCAACCATGATTACTAAATTTGTTACAAATAGAAATATTTCACAGGGCATACCAACGCTTTATAAAATAAAACATTTGAGAAAATAAAAATATATAATTAGTTTGATAAAATAAAATATTTAGATACATTCATTTCAACTTGATCGAGCTCGTTATGAATTAGGATAGACAACAAAATAAAATTAGTGTAAATAAAAAAATTATTATTTTATTTTTTAGTAAAATTTTATTAAATTTAACATAACATAAATTGAATTATTATAATATAACAATATCAAAGGGATGTAGATATGATATAATAGAAGATTTAGCATTAGATAATAATATAATAAAAAAATGGAAAAAATTTAATTAAATGAAATAAATTGTATGAAAAATTTACGTTCGAAGATATAGAGGAGTTCAAATGTAACATCCTCCAATCCTAAATGAAAAGGAAATGAAAATGACTCATAAAACATGCTAAACTATTTTAAAATAAAATATTTAAAAAATAAAAAAATGAACCTTTAGTTTGATACAATCCGTTAGGATGAGTCCAATAAAATTTATTTTGTTTTAATTAGTCATCATATAGAAATAGTTAAAGAAATAAATAAAATATATAATTACAAATTGTTATTTTAATATTAATTAAATATAAAAAATATTAAAGTGTGAAAAATTGAAGCAATTTAGGTTTATCAAATATAGGACATATAAAAGTCACACGAGATGAAATTTCAAGTGCATGGTGACATAAATAATTCAAAGTGAAGAATTTAAGGAGTTGAGATGAATTATTTGAGAAAGTTAAACTCTAAGGTACTAAGGAAGTTGTGTGTAACATTCTTGATCATGAAATGAAGTACGAATTGAAATGTCTCATAAAACTTGCAATAACTTTAATAAATAATCTTTTTGAAAAAAGTATTATTTGAATAAATAGAGCTCATCAAAATGATCCTAATGATATTTGTTTCATCTCATTCATGCCTCGATAAGATCTTTTGTCCATTACCAAACAAAATAAAAAAAATAATGATAAGTTTATGTTAATATTACACATATAAATTTCGAAGTCAAAATGACATATATCTTATTTCATAGTAATATAACAAAATAAAAGCATAAAAGGTTAAGACTTAAGTAAAATTGATTTTGTAAACTATATTTCAGGATACTATGGAGATTGATTATAACACACTCAGTATCAAACATGTTATAACCATAGTAACTAAAATATTAAAAAATATTAAAAATTAATATTTAATTGCATGGAGCTTGTAGAGAAGAGTCTAATGATAATATTTTCTCTAGATTACACCTTGTTAAAATTATTACAATTTATCAGAGAAAGTAAACAAAAATAAAAAGAAAACATAACCAAAAGAAGATGAAGTGAACATCACACAAGATGAGATTTAGACATACTTTGTATATATCTAAAGAAAAGAAAAACATTAGAATTATTGACTTCAATTTTATAGAAAAGTTACATTCCACAATACTAAGGAGTTCAAGTGTAATATCTTGAATCATCAAATAATGTACAAATAAAAATTTTCTAAGAACAAAAAATTGGTAGAAAAATAATTATAAAATATAAAAATAAGAATTTTATTTGTTAGAAGTAGTCAAAAAAAGTTTAACAACGTTTATTTCATTTCATTAGACCTCATTTACAATTATTGTAACTTATTAAAGAAAATGAACAAAAATAATAATACTTTTTAATATTATGTAAATACATATTAAACTTAAAATAAATTAATTGAAGCAATGTATTTATCTAAATTATGCAATTATTAAAATCATATGGGAAGATTTTTATAATAACATACTAAACAATTAAGTTAAACCAAAATTTATCACAAATGATCTAAGTTATACAAGAAATTTCTATTCAAGATACTAAGCACAATGCAAGTGATATCCTTGATTTTCAAGTCTGTTACGAATCAAAATATTCATAAAATAATACCAAATACTAATAAAATAAAATAATTTAAAATTAAAAAAAAATGTTTCATAAAATAATACCAAATCCTAATAAAATAAAATAATTTAAAATTTAAATATAATTATTTTGATTGTCAAACCTCATAAAGACAAATCCAATGATGTTCTTTTGTCAATCAATTCTCATTTAGAATTATTATGAATTAACAAAATAATTAGACATATGTAATCACTTCAATTTCAAGCAAATATATATTAAAGTTGAATTGAGAAAATTTTAAGAAATGTAATACGTAGAATGGAAGTGATGTGAAGATTTTAAGGGAAAAAAATTTAATAATAATATACAAAATGAAAGATATTTTAAGAAATGAGATGAAGTGTATGAGAAAATTACATTACAATATATTATGGAGATTAAGCATCACAACATCAATCAAAAAATCAAATATGAGTCAAAATATCTCATAAAGCATGCCAAAGCAATACTAAAAAAAATAAAAAAATGAAAATATTATTTAAATGATGAAGTTCGATGAAGAAAGACCAATAACATATGTTTCTTCTCAACCAAACCTTGCTTGGAAATACAATAAATTACTAAACCAAGTAAACATTAATAATAAAAAATTATTATTCAATATTATATATATACTTTGAAGCTAAAACAAGATAATTTAAGCAATATAATACAAAGGAATCAAAGAGATATATAGGTCACATAAGATGGCTTTCATAGTGATATAGATTTATAGGAAAGCTTTAATCCATTATGCCAAGCAAAATAGGTGTAATATCCTTGATCGTAAAATCAGGTACAAAAAAAAAATCTCACAAAACATGTCAAATATTAAGGAAATAAAAAATTAACATAATACTATAAGCTGAAAGAGATTTTGGGGGTCACATAAGAAGATATTTGGATTTATATAGTAATATAACCAATTAAACGTATTTGTTTGAGGATATGAGATAAATTGTACAGGTAGTTTCACTCAAAGGCACTATTACGAAGATCGAGTGCAAAATCTTGGATAATTAAATAGAATACAAACTAAAATTCCTCATAAAACATGACAAAAGACCAAATAATAAAATATTTAAAAGCATATAAATGAATATTTTGTTAGTAGAGCTTATCGAGAGGAATCCATTAAAGTATTCTTTGTCTCGATCAGATCACACTCAAAGTTATTATGACTTACAAAATTAAAAATAGCATAAATAACTTTAAACTTTTGTTATAAATTTCTTTAAGAAGATATTAATTTTAAAATGAGATATATTGAAGTACTATAATCTAAAAAAATCAATGTCATGCAACAATTAGACAATAAAAGAATTAGAGTTTTATAATAATATAATAAAGTCAAACCAAACAATTTGATATGATGAATTAAATTGTACTAGAAAGTTGCAGTCTAAGATATTAAAAAGATTAAGTGCAACATAATCAATTGTCAAGTAAATTAAAAAGCAAAATGGCTAACAAAGCATGGCAAAATAAAGGAAACTAAAATATTTTAAAAATATAAAGAGAAAATTTGATGCAATGAGATATGTTCTATATGAAAATTACATTCTTACATACTGGAGAGATTTAGTGTAACACCATCGATGATCAAATCAAATATAAATGTAACTGCCATAAAAGCATCTCGAAAATCTTGAAAAATAAATTATTTTAAAATTAAAAGAAGAATATTTAATTATAGAGCTTTTCTATGTGGGTCCAATGACAAATATTTTGTATCTATAGAAGCTTGTTTCGAAACAATATTATTTAGAGAAGTAAATATGAATAAATAAAATGTATCATTTTAATACAAAGTAAATATATATTAAAGATGAAACGAGATTAGTTGGACAAGGTAATTTTTTGCAATAAAAAATTTTATGAAGTTTACTCGAGCAGACTTTTAGAGTTACATTGTAAAATAACAAAAAGTAGTCAAACTTTTGAAAAAATTAGATAATGTGTGAAAAAGTTGCATCAAACTTACAAAGAGATGGTGTGTAACTTTCTCGATTGTTAAATGTTGTACGGATCAAATTTTCTAATATAAAAAGACACAATTTAGAAAAAAAAAATTAAATTTATAAGGTTGTATAATTAATTAGTTAGTTTGATGAAAAGAGTCCAATAATATTTCTTTATGCTTAATCAAACATCATTTGGAATTAGTGTTAATTACCAAAGAAAATAAACATAAATACTTATAAGTTTTGTTATAATTTTTTGTAAATATATATTATTATTGAAATGCTATATATTAAAGTGACATAAAATAAAAAAATCAAAGACAACTAAGGATCACATGAGATGAGATGTAAACTCACATAGCGATATAACCTAACCAAAGCAATAAATTTCAAAGAAAGTGTTATATTATTTAAGAAATTTGCATTCCTAGATACTAAGGAGAACAACTACATCTTCAATCGTTAAATCATTTATAAATAAAAAAGTCTGGTAGTCCTAGCAAAAGCTATAGAAAAAAAACTTAAAGATATAAAACGGATATTAAATTAGATGAAGTAAATTCAGATGAGACTAACAACTTTAGTTTCTTCTCGTTTACGTCTCATTGGGAATTACTATCGATTACCTATATGATGTGTGCAAAAAATTTAGAAAAGACATAAATTGAATTAGTGAAATAAAAAAAATCAAAGGAATTTAAACATCCCATAACATTATACATAGACATACATAATAATATAACAAACTTAAAGCAAACAATTTAAAGAAAAAATATATGATATATAAGAATGTTTCATTCCAAGATACTATAAAGACGATAGGTAAAAGAAAATAAAATAATAAACAAATATGGGAAAATAATAATAATAAAATAAGTAAAAAATTTGATAGAGTATATTAAGGCAAGTGTATTGATATTTATTTCATTTACATCAAACATCATTAAGAATTACTATGAGTAACCAAATTAAATAAGCATAAAAAATTAATTATTAATTTCATATTGGGTAAGATAAATTAAAATTGAAATGAGATGTTTTGAAGGAATATAATACAATAAAACCAAAGTGATTTAAAATGACATTGGATTGATTTAGAGTTACATAGTAATATATTGGAATCAAAGTTATTTTTTTGAAGAAATAAGAGAAATTATACAAAAAGTTTCATTCCAAGATAATACTTAGATTTAGTGAAAATTATCAATAATGAATTTACTTATGAATTGAAATTAATTGTATAGCCCATCATAATGAGTTTAACGGCATTAATTTCATTTTTATAGGGCCTTATTTTTAACTATGTTGCATTTCCAAAGTAAATAGGAATGAAAAACTATAAAATATTATTATAATATTTAGAAAGTATTTATTAATGTTGAAATAAGAATAATTAAAGGAATATAATATGGCTAAATAAAAGTTGTCTAAAGGTTACCCCAGTGCAGAGCTAAAGTTACAAAATAATATAATCAAATAAAAGTGAAATAATTTAAAAATTAAGAAAGCTTGTTTTAGAAAGTTTTATTAACAAATTATGAGACAGAGCATGACATTTGATCATCAAATAAGGTATAGGTTGAAAGTTTTCATAAAACAACCTGAAATATTAATATATAAAATATTTCTATTTTTAAGAAAATAAAGATTTCATTTGATAGGACACTTCAAGAAGAATAAAATGAAGTTATTTTGCCTCAATTGAACTTTATTGTGATATTCTTTTAACAACTAGTTGAAATATAAATAAGTAACAATAAAGTATTATTTTTTAATAGTGTAAATATATGTCAAAGCTAAAACAACATGAATTGATGAAATGTTATATAACCAAATCAAGGTAATGCTAAGGTTATGTGAAACGACAGTTAGAGTTTCATAAAAATGATGTAAATGTCACACTAGTGGAGTTTTATAGTTAGAAAAATAAATAAACCGAAGAAAAATATCTCATGAAATGAGATAAATTGTATTTGATAGTAATGTACCAAGGTAGTATGTAGATCCAATTTGACATGCTCAATCAGCAAATATAATATGAATCTAAATATCTCACAAAAAATTCAAAGACAATAAAGTAAGAAAATATCTAAAAATTTAAAAAGGAGTATTTAATTAGATAAGGCTTATCAAGATGAGTTTAACGAGTATTATTTAGTCTTCATCAAACAATGTTTGGAATTATTATCTATTACCAAAACAAATAAACTACAAAATTAATATATTGTAATTTTTTATTTTAAGAAAATGTTATTTAAAACTTAGATAACATAAATTGAATAAATGAAATATGTTCAAAACATAGCCATGCAAATTTTACATGAGAGGAAAATTAGAGCTTCAAAGTGATATAGCACAATTAAAGTGAAATATTTGAAGAAAAAATGTTAAATTGTATAGGAAAGTAACAATCAAATAGACTATGATGATTGTAACTTCCTCCATCATAAAATAATGTACAAATCAAAATATCTTTCTAGAAAAATAAAAATATTTAAAAATAAATATATTATTATTTAATAACATAGAGCACATTGAAATGAGTCTAATGAATTTTTTTCATCTTGATAAGACATTGATTAGAATAACTCTAAATTATAATAGTAAATAAGCGTAAAAACTAATAAATTATTTTTTTAACATTAAACAAGTATATATATTAAAGAAAAAATGAGATAAATTGAGTTAAAATAAATCAGCTTAGCCAAAGAAATACGAAGGTTGAATAAGTGGGGTTCTATAGTTACCTAATATTTAACAAAATTAAAAAAAAAACTTGGCAAAATTTGATAGATTGTATAAGAAAATTGTACTCAATGACAGTAAGTTAATAAAGGACAATATCCTCGATACTAAAGTAAGATATGAATCAAAAGAACTTTTCAGCATGTCGAAACCATTCTAAATAAAATATTTAACTATATGAAGATGAATATTTAATTTGATGGAGGTTGTCGTGATGAGTTTAATGATGATTTGTCCTTTCCATCGAAATTCATTCGGAATTTATTTGACTTTCAAATGTAGTAAAAAAGATATTAAAATAAATTATTATTTTAATTTTTAGTAAAATATACGAATGATGAAATAAGATACAGTAAAATAATATCATATCGCAAAATAAAGGTTACATGATGCCCGAACGAGAGGAGAACTATATTTTCATAGTTGTATAGCCAAATCACAGAAGGAAAATTTAAAAACGATAAGATAAATTATATAGGAAAGTTTTTTTGCAAGTCACTAAGGAGATCTATTGTAACTTCTTTGGTTGTTTATTCAGTTAGGAATGAAAATCCATCAGAAAGCACGACCAATAACTAGAAAAAAATGTATAAAAATATGAAAAAGGATTAAATAGTTAGACGGAGCTCCTTATGATGAGTCAAACTACATTTGTCTCATCTTATGAAATCTTGTTTGGAATTACTACTTGTTGCCAAAGTAAAAAGTTATAAATACTAAGTTTTTTAAATCAAGAAATTTTTTATTAAAGCACAAATGACATATATTGAAGTGATGTAACATAATAAAAGTAATGCAATATAAATATCTCACAAGAGGAGCTTAAGGGTTACATAGAAATATAATAAAACCAAAAAAGAAGATTTCAATGAGATATATTTTGTGGGTAAGTAATATTCTAAAATACTAAAGAGATTGATCATAGCAACATTGATCATTAAATCATTTATGAGATGAAATTGCTAGTGAAACATGCCTAAACCAACGAAAATAAAATATCAATAAAGTTAAAATTAAGATTTAATTAGATAAAATTCCTCAAGATAGGTCCATTGACAATTTTTTCATTTTAGAATTACTAGAAATTAATGATGAAATAAGGAAAACAATTATAAAATATTATTTTAATATTGGGCAAGTATATATTAAAGCTTAAAAATGATAAATTGTAGCAATCTAATTTGACTAACTCAATATGGTTTGATTGTCACATGAGAGAAGATTAGGACTAACATAGTAACTTAACCAATTTAGCACAACATTTTTTAAGAAATAAGTTAAATTGTATGAGAACTTTAACTCTAAGATACCAAGCAAAAATGTATCATCCTGGATCATTAAATCAAGCTCAAATATAAACGTATTAAAAATTAAGAAAAACTTTAAATAAAATATATAAAAATATAAAAATTGGAGCATAGTTTGATACAAGTCATTGAGACAAGCAAAGAATGTTTTTTCGTTTTAAATCAAACCTTATTAGAAATATGCATGAATTACCAAAGTAAGTAAGAATAAACTACAATAAATCATTATTTTTGTTTTAAAAAAAAGTGCATTAAAAGTAAAAGTAGATAAATTGAAGCAATATAATAAGGCCAAAGTGAAGTGATGAGAGGGTCACATGAGATTACAACTAGAGTTTAATAGTAACTTAACAAAATCAAAGCAACATAACTGATGAAATGAAATAAACTTTATAGGAAAATTGAATTCCAAGATACTAAGAACATATTGTATAAAATGTTGAATTATTAAATAAATTATAAATAAAATTACCTTTTGAAGCTTGCAAAACAATAGAAATTAATACACTAAGAAATATAAAAATTAACATACAATTTTCATGAGCTCATGAGTACATTGACATTAGTTTTATCTTGATTAGACCTCATTTTCATTTACTAATCAAAGAAATGATGTAGTGTAATCAAATCAAACAAATGAAAAGTCCCTGTAGTGAAAATTTATATTTACAAAAGTACATAAATAAATCAAAGTTAAAAATTTGAAAAAATGACGTAAATTTTTTGTGAAAATTTCATTCTAAGATATAAATGAGATCAAGCATAACACCTTTGATTGTCAAATCCTATGCAAATTAAATGTCTCATAACAATTGCCAAAACACTAGAAAACAAAATATATAAAAAGAAAAATATTTGAATAGAGCTCAATAAAGCAGTGTAAACATGACACGAGAGCTTAAAAGGAGTTTCTTAGTATTACATGCAAGTTGAAGCAAAACATTTGAAGAAATTTGATAAACTATATGGGAAAGTTGCTTTCCAAGATAAGAATTACATTGTGTTTAGCGTCCTCAATCCTTCAACTAAGTAAGAGTCAGAATATTTCTTCAAGCTTGTCAAAATATTTCTTCAAGCTTGTCAAAATATTTCTTCAAGCTTATTAAAATCTTTGAAAATATGTTATTTATAAGCATAAAATGATTAATTAATTCAATAGTGCTCACCGAAATGAGTCTAATGATGTTTGGTTTTTCTTAATTAATCCTTGCCTTGTGATACTTCGAATTACAAAAGTAAATAAGCATAATTTTGAAATATTATGCTTTCAATAATATGTAAACATATATTAATTCTAAGGAAGTCATAAATTGAAGTAATCTAGTTTACCAAATCAAAGTAATGTAGAGGTCACACGAGATGAGATTTTTATTTACAAAGGAAGATAACTAAATCATAGAAAGAAATCTTAAGAAATGGGACAAATCATTTGGGGTTTCATTCCATAATAATGAGAATATCAAGTGTATCAGTCTTGATTGTAATATCACTTATAAATCTTAATAGCTCACAAAACATGTCAAAGCAAAAGAAACAAAAATATTTTAAAAAATATAAAACAAATAAGTAATTTGATGGAGCTCATTAAGATGAACTCAATGGTATTTTTTCTCAACCATTCCTCGATAGAAACTACTATGATTCACTAATAATTTTTAAATAATTATAAATTATTATTTTAATATCAAAAAAATAAATATTAAAGAAAAATTATGATAAATTAATGTTATGTAAAGGTCTTATTGGTAGATATTAAAAGTTATATTACAATATAACAAAATCAAAGTAAAAAGTTTTAAGAGATGCAATACATAATGTAGGAATGTTGCAATCCAGGTCATATAAGAGATTAAGTATAAAATCATTTAACATCAACTTATTGCATTTCTTCAAACTTTTTATTTTAACTTCGTTATATTACTCTAGAACTTTAATACTTCTCTCATGTGACTTTTACATCACTTTCATTTGGTTATATCAACATGCTTCAATTTATCCTATTTGTGTTTTATAACGTGCACACACACGCACACACATAGATATTGACTTTGTTTTAACATCGTAATTAGTGATTATTTTTGCTTATTTAATTTTGTTGTACATAATACCTCCAAATGTGGTAACATGGAGATGAAACAAACATTATTGGACTTTCCTTGACTTGCATTATGCAATTAATCTTTCTATTTTTACATTTTTTAAAGTTTTTTCTAAGATATTATCATCGATTTGAGATATTTTTATTTGTACCATATTTTATGATAAAAAAATGTTATACTCGATATTCTTAGTACCATAGAATGCAATTCCACAGAGAATTTTTATCATTTCTTCCAGTTTTTCTTAGATTTTTAGTTCTAAATCTCCTATTATGTAGCCTTTACATCATTATTTGGTAACATTACTTTGCATGAAATTAACTCAAAAAAGCTTTAATCATTGTTTATTATGTTTTAAGATAATAGGTTATCATAAGTTTTGTATATTTACTTTGATAACTCGTAGTAATTCCAAATGTGCTCAAATCGAGATGAGATAAACGTTGTTGGACTCATCTTGACAAGCTCTATCCAATTTAATATTTTTTTTAGAATTAGTAAAAACTATTAAGGGTTTTACATGTTATACAACAACTTTTATTTGTACTTGTTTTGATGATCAAGGATGACATAAAAAATTTCTCTTTTTTCAAATTGTTCTATTTCTTTAAGTTATATTACTATAAAACTTAAATTCTCCTCTCTTATGACTTCACATCATTTTGATTTGGTAATAATGCATAGTTTCATTTTATCGTGTTTCATAATTAATATTAATTGATATAACATTTAAGAAATAACTTATTATTAATCGTTATTTACATTATTAACTTACCATTTTTTAAAGCAATTTTGGTTGAGATGAAATAATTGCCATTGGATAGGTCTCAAAACACTTTATCTGATTAAAACTTCGTTTTATATTCAATAATATAATTTTAGACTTTCGGTACATTTTGTGATATTACTATGCATATCTCTTTTTGTGATAAAGGATGTTACAATCAAGCTCTTTAGTCTCTCTAAATGCTAGTTTCCTTGATAACTTAAATAATTTTCTTCAAAGGTTTTACTTTGATTTGATTATGTTACTTTGAAACTTTAATTCTCTTCTCATGTCACCCTCAAATTTTTTAATTATGTTATATGATATTGCCATAATTTAATTTATTTAAACATTAATAATTATAATTAGTTAACGTTAAAATAATAATTTCCTATTACTTATGCTTATTTTTGTGGAAATTCATAGTAATTTAAAATGACGTCTAATGGGTACAAAAAAAAATTGACATTGGGCATATTTTAACAAGCTTAATGAAATAAAATATTTACTTTTATTTTTAAATATTTTTTGTTCTATGGTTTCTACTTACTTTATGAAGCATTTTTATTCAGAGATAATTTGTTGATTGAGGGCATTATAGTTCATATTTTTAATATATTGAACTGCTACTTTACCAATATGGTTTATCTCATTTTCCCAAATGTTTGTCTTTGCTTTGGTTATATTATTATTTAATACTTATCTCCTCTCTTATGAATTTTACGTACCTTTCATTTTATTATGTTATGTTCCTTGATTTTGTCATATCAAACACCAAAACAATAATAAAAAACTCATTAAAATGTGTCATTAATGTATAAAAACACTTAAATATAAAAATATCTAAAAATACCAAAAAATACCAAAATTTTTTTTTAATTTGGTTGATAATGCAAATGAATTCAATGGCATTTCCTTCGTTATTATTTAACTGTTTTGGAATTATAGTGAATTATAAAAGCAAGTAAAAAATTAAAAAAAAGTATTATTTTATTGTTTTCTAAATATATTTTATTGCTAAATTTTCATAAATTAAACTAATATAGCAAAACAAAATAATATTGATGGAAATGTCACCAAAAAAGAAGAAATGGAGATGCATTTTAACATAACCAAATAAAAATTTTTTTCAATAAATGAGTTAAATTATTTGTGAAAATAATATTTCAAGCTAATAAAGAGAATGTGTGTAATTGCATTTATTTCTTCTTGATCGATCCCCAATTTGAATTAAAACAAATTAGTACACTAATTGACCATAAGTAAAAAAGAAATTTTAATTTTAATATTAAGTTATTAATTAATATAGTAAAAAGAAGATAAATGGAACCAATATAATATAACAAAATAAATATGATGTAACGGTCACAAGATTTGAGAGTTAGGGTAACATTATAATCAAACAAAATAAAAATGAGAAATTTTAAAAAATGAGACATATTTTATAAGAAAATTTTATTCAATGATAGTATGGAGATCATTTATAAAACACATAATCATAAAATAGGTATGAACTTAATTTTCTTATAATATGTTTTAGAAGTCGAGAAATTAAGATATTTGAAAATATAAAAATAAATATTCAATTAAATAGAGCCCTTCCAAGCAAGTCCATTAATATTAATTTCATCTCCGTAAGTTCTCATTAGGAATTCTAGTAAATTTATTAAGAAAATTACAATAAATAATTATAGAATATTATTTAACTATCAATAACTTGTATATTAAAGTTGAAATATGGTAAATTTTTTAAATAAAATATGACCAAATCAACTTTATGGATGGGCGACATGAGAGGATATCTAAAGTTACATAGTAATATAACTAAATCAAAGAGAAAAACTTTATGAAATGAGACTTAATTTACATGATCTTTTCTTTCTAAGATACTAAAAAGATTGAACATAACATCCTCCATTAAATTTGGTACAATTTGAAATGTTTCATAAAGGATTCAAAAACCATAGAAAATAAGATATCTAGAAATATATAATTCATTTTGAATGGGGTAGTGTTCATAAAGATGGGTTTGTCTCATCTTGATAAAATAACCTTTGGAAAATCAATGCTTTAGAATACAAATTAAAAATAAATAATAATAAATTAATATTCTAATGTAACATAAATATTTATTAATGTTAAAATGAAATAAATTAAAGCAATATAACATAACAAAATCTATGTAACATAAACATCACACAAGACGTGATTTAGAGTAGTAATATAATACAAACCAATTAACATAAAACATTTAAGGAAATATGGAAAATAATATATTAATGTTGCACTTTAGACAATTATAAAAATAAAGTGTAATATGTTCAATAATAAAATTAGGTACTACTCAAATAGTTTAGTCAAACAGTTTACCAAATTACTCAAAAACTCTAAGAAATAAAGCACTTAAAAGATAAAATAAATATTTAGTTGTATGTCATCTATATGTGTCCAAGGACATTGGCTTCACTTACATTCGATTTATTTCTGAATTAATGTGAATTACTAAAAAAATGAGCATAAATAATAATAAAGTTTGAACTTCATATGAAGAAAATATGTATTAAAGTTGAAATAATATAAATTGAAAAATTTAAACATAATGAAAGTAATGTAATGTAAATTTCACATGAAATGAAATTTAATATTTCATAGTAATATAACCAAATCAAAGGTAAAAATTTGAAGAAATTATATCAATTATATGGGAATGCATTCCAGGATATTATGGAGATCCGGTTTTAACATCATCGATGGTAAAAGGGGGCACAAATCCAAACATTACATAGAGCTTGTTAAAATCCCAAAATAATAAAATATTTCAAAACATAAGAATAATTAATTAGGTTGTGCTCACCGAGATGTTTCCAAGGATGTTCTTTCATATCCATTTAACCTTGTGAGGAAATAATGTCAATTGCCAAAGAAAATAAGAAAAAATAATTAAAAACTAATGTTTTAATAATAAGTAGACTTACAATAAATCTAAACTGAGGTAAACAAAAGTAATGTAAAATCACAAAATCGATGAAATTAAGGGTCACAAACATGAAATTTAAAGTTAAATAGGGTTTGTGGGTTAACTATGAGGGAAACCTACATTCCAAGATACTAAGTACAACAAATACAACATCCTCAAGCACCAAATAAGGCACAAAATAAAAATTTCTTATGAAACATATCATTACCTAAGAAATAAAATGATTAAAAATATTAAAAAAATAATAAATTAAATAGTGTTTATCAGGGTAAGTTCAATGATACTTGTTTTATCTCAATTATACCTTATTCAAAATAAAGTGAAATAGTAAAGTAAAAAAAACAAAAGCTAAAAGGTATTTTATTATTTTAATAATAAGAAACTTTTTATTAAAACTAAAAATATATAAATTTAAGTGAACAAACATGACCAAGTTAATATAAAGTAAAAGTTAGTTGAGTAGAAGTTTTGAGTTATATAATAATATGATTTATTAAAGATAAAACTTTTTTAAAAAAAGAGAATATTTTTTAGGAATCTACTTTCGAAGATGCTTTGGAGATCATGTGTGAAATCATTGAATTTATAATAAGATATGAAGCAAAATGCCTTATCAAAAATGCTAGAATTATAAAATAAATATATTAAGAAATATAAAAACAAATACAATAATGGTTAGAGCTATACAAAGTGAGTGCAATGAAATTTGTTTCAACTCCATTAACCATGTTTAAAATTACTAAAATTGACAAAGGTGAGTAAACATAAATAACATTAAATTATTACATTAATATTCAAGATATATATATATATATATATATATATATATATATATATATATATATATATATATAGATATATATATATATATATATATATATATATATATATATATATATATATATATATAGATATATATATATATATATATATATATATATATATATATATATATATATATATATATATATATATATATATATATACACACATTGAAATATGATAATTTGAAAAAGGGTCATATAAGCTAATCAAAGTGATGTAAATGGCTACAGAAAAGTAGTACTAGTTTTTCATAATAGTATATCAAATGAAAGCAAAAGATTTGAATAAAAGTGATAAATTATATATGAAAGTTGCATTCCAAGGCACTAGTTGAATTGTCACCTAAAGCATGTCAAAAGACTAGAATTACTTCTTATATGTTTCAACTACACCAAAACATATTTGGGGTTATTGTAAATAACAAAAGTAAATAAGAAAAAATAATCATAAATTATTATTTTATTAGTAATTTGACACATATTGAAGCTAAGATAAAATAAATTAAAATAATATAATGTAAGTAATTCATAGTGTTATAATTATCATACAATAAGACATTTAGTGTGACAAAGTAATATAGCCAAATTAAATAACTTTTTTGAAAAAGGAGTTCAATTATAAGGGAATGTTGCATTCCAAGGTATTAATGATTTTGACTGTACCCGATCACCAAATTTGATACAAAAAAATTATTTTGTAAACCATGTAAAAATCATAAAATCTTTTATACTTAAAAATTTAATAGCTGGTTTTTTATTTAATAGAGCTAATTGAGATGAATCCAAAAATATTTATTGCCTAATTAGATTGTCCATTAAATTATTATGACTTGAAAAAGCAATTAAACATAAATAATTGCAAAATATTGTTTCAGGTTTCAAATATTGTATTTTAAAGATGGAATGAAATAAATTTAAGATTACAAATTTAACAAAGTAAATGCGATATAAAAGTCTAGGGAAGGAGATTCTTTGCCACAAAGTAATATAAAGCAAAGTAAGAAATTTAAATAATTGAGTTAAATTATACTAGAATGTTGTGTTTCAAAATACTAAAAAGATCGACTAAAACGTCCTTATTGGTCAAGTTAACCATTACTCAAAAAGTATAATTAAGCATGCTAAAACATTGGAAAATAAAATATTTAGGAATATGAACCGAAATATTCAATTGGATAGAACTCATCGAGATAAGTCCTACAACATTTATTTTATCTTGATCAAACCTTATTTAGAATTACCACAAATTACAAAATTTAATTAAACATATATAATAATAAATTATTATGTTTATATTTAAAAAATGCATATTCTTGTTCAAATAAGAAAAATTGAAGCAAGGTAATGTAACAAATCCATGCAATGTGAATGACATGTGGAAGGAGATCTAGAGTAACATAGCAATATTACCAAAAAAAGCACATAAGTGTTCAAGAAAGAGATAAACTATAATTCCAATTGAGGATTGACTAATACAAAACAAATGTCCTTAGATATTGATTTACATCTTTTTTATATAGTAATTCGTAGTCATTCCAAATAATGTCTAACCAATGTAAAACAAATATCCTTACACTTGTCTAGGTGGGCACTATCTAATTAAAATATAATTTTTTAATTTTTCTAATTTTTTTTCTTTCTATAGCATTTCTTATTTTATAAGAGAGTTTGATTCGTATTTGACTTCATGATTGACAATCTTACACTAGATGTCCTTAGTGTCTTTGAAAATAATGCTGCTTAAAGTTTCCATCATTTTTTAACTATTTTACCTTGATTTGGTCGTAACCCAAAAACTCGTCTTATTCGGCTTTTACATTGCTTGGTTTTATATATATTACATTTTTCAACTTATAGTTGTTCTGTATGAACAAATATTTATAAAATATTAAAATAATAATTTTTTAGTTTTCATGCTTATTACTTGGATTATTAGCAATAATTCAAAATAAGTTCAAATTAAGGGAACAAAGTTTTTGGACTTGTCGCAGTGAGCTCCAGTCAATCACATATTCATTTTTTAATGATTTGAAATATTATATTTTACTATGATTTTGGCATGCAATACAACACATTTTAATTTGTACTTCCTTTAACCATCAAAAATGTTGTGCTAGATATCCTTTGTATACTGATAGATCTTTATCTTGTAATTTATCTCGTTTGTTTTGATTTTATTTGATTACTATGTTATCTTCTCATGTGACTTTTAATACACTTTGATTTATTTATATTGTATTAATTTAATTTAACTAATTTTACATTTAATATCTATTAAAATAATATTAAAAAATAATTTGATAATATTAATGTTTATTTACTTCTATAATTTTCTTTACTTACACATGATGTTAATTACACACAAATCAAGAATGGTTCATCTTGCCTCTATCAGCACTATCTAGAGAGGTCTTTTTTTAATATTTTTAACTATTTTATTTTCTTTTCTTCACACTTCAATGGAATTTTGACTTTTACCTAATTTTAACAATAATAAATGTTATTCTAAATCACTAATGCACATTGGCATGTAATACTTATGTATAATTTATCTTACTTCTTCAACTTTTTCCATTTTAATTTGCCTATATTAATACATAACTCTAAATATCACTTAATGTGACCTTTACATGTCTTAGGGAATTCACAAAAATTCTAAATAAATATTAAATTTTCTACATTTCATAAATATCTTATTTTAATTATTTCTTCAATGCCATGAGATACATTTCAATTCATATTTTATTTAATGATAGAGGATATCACACTAAATCATGTTAGAATCTTCTAATACAATTTTCTTGCAAAATTTATGTCTTTATTTAAAAGTTTTTTCGAATTGGTTATATTGCTATGAGAATTTAATTTTTTCATATGTGACCTTCACAACATTTTGATTTTGTTATGTCATAAAGAATCAATTTATCCCATTTGAGATTTACAATATATTTATCTAATATTATAAGAATAATTTATTATTGTTTATTGTTTATTTCTTTTGAAATTTGTTGAAATTCCCAAAGTGGCTTGATTGAGATAACTCAAATATCGTGTAGCTAGTCTCATCGAGGAGATTTGCATTCTTTATGAGACATTTTGTATCATACCTAATTTGATAGTCAAGGGTGTTACAGTTGATTTAGATTATAACTTTTCTTGAAAATATATTTCATTTGTTCACACTTTTGACTTTGATTTCGTCATATTACTTTTAAAGCCATATTCATCTCTTTTGTGACCTAACTTTTCATTGATTTTTTATCTATTATATTATTCCAATTAATCTTATTTTAGATTTAATATACATTTATGTACAATTTAAAACTAAGTTATTATGCTTATTGTCTTTGGTGGTTCGTTGTAAATCATAATGGGGTCTGATCGAGACAAAAAAATTTTATTGGACTTATCCCAAAGTGCTTTATTTAATTAAATATTTAATTTCCATATCTTATATCTTTTTTCAAGTGTTTAGTACATTTTATGTGGCATTTTTCCTATTGTTAGATTTCATGATTGAAGATACTACACTAGACCTCTTTAATATCTTGTAATGTATCTTTCTGATGTAATTTAGGTTATTTCTTCAAAATGTTTTCTTTTATTTTATTATGTACTATCAAATTCAAATTGTCCTCTCTTATAACTATTGCATCACAATTATTTGTTATGTTAAATTTATTCAATTTATCTCATTTCAACTTCAATATGTGTATATATATATTTAGGTAATATTAAAATGTTTGTTTGTTATTGCCTATCAATACTCTCCCTAGTAGTGTGCAGTAACATTAATTGAGGCTCAAGAAAGTGGATACAAAGATTTTTTTTGTCGTCTTAATGAGCTCTATTTAATTAGATATTCATTATCTAAGTACATTATTCTTTAAAGTTTTACATACTTTATGAGACATTTCCTTTCTACTTAATCGCTGATCAAATGATGTTACACTAAATAGGAATTTGGCATATAATTTATCTTTTTTTTAACATAAATTTTTTGTATATTACAATGTGAATCTAAATCTTCTCTCATGCGACTTTTACATTATTTTAATTTCGTAAAATTATTTCATGTTAATTTAGCTAAATAAGATAAGATTAAAATGAATCTAATGTCATGGAATCATCTAGAGAAACTCTATTTGATTTAAGATACATTTTGATTCATGTCTCATTTGATAATTGAGGATGTTATTGTTGATCTTCTTAGTATCTTGGTATAAAACTTAAATTATTTAAGAATGTTTATTCCTCACATTTTGATTCATGTTTGATTTTGTTGTATTACTGTATAGCCAAGAATCTTTTCCTATGTCACATTCACTTTTATTTCATTTAGCAATACAACTTTGTTTAAATTTATCTTTTTATAGCTTTAATAAATTTTTTTTATTGTTAAAATTTATAATTTATGCATGGCTACTTTTGAATTTTGTAATAATTTTGAAAGACTTTTGATCAAGATGATAAGAATGTCATTGGACCATTCAATTTCATATTTTTCAAATATTTTATTTTATTATATCTTTTGCAAGCTATATGACATTTTTTAATTCAATCATGATTTGATGTTGAGGATGTCATACTCAATTGGAACGTAGATTTCCCATGACATTTTTCTTATTTCTTCAAATTTTTTATTTTTTGTTATGTTATTATATAACTCTAGTTCTCTGCACATGTGACACCACATCGCTTTGACATGGTAATCTTACTTTGCTTCATTATATCTGATTTTAGCTTTAATATGTATTTATTTAATTTAAAAATAGGAATTCTTCATTATTTAAGCTTATTTACTCTAATACTTTATATTAATTCTAAATCAAGTGCTTTGTCGATGAAACAAATATCACATGGCTTATCTTAACAACCTCCATCCAATTAAAAATTTATATTAATATTTTCCTTAAATTATTTATTTTCTAAGGTTTTAATGCACTTTATAAGAGGTTTTAATTTGTACTTTATTTAACAATCGATGTGCTATAAACAATCCCTTTAATCTTTTGAAATGAAACTTTCTTATACAACTTATATAATTTCTAAGAATTTTATTCTTTGATTTGGATACATTGCTATCCATTCCAAATCTCTTCTCATACGACCTTTATATTTCTTTAATTTCATTACATTATATTGCTTCAACTTTTCTTATTTGTGTTTTAATATGAATTTACTTTATATTGAAATAATTTGTCATTATTTATGCTTGTTTAATTCAATAATTCAAAGTAATTCCAACTATGGTCCAATCAAGATCAAATAAATGTTACTTGATATATCTCAACTAGCTTTATCCAATTAAATAATCATTTTTTATATGTCGCTATTTTGGTTATCAAAGATGTTAGATTTGATCTAGTTAGCGTCTTAAAACATAACATTCTCCAACAATTTTGTTATATTTGTATGAAGTTTTAATTCTCCTCTCTTTTGGCCTTTTACAATGGTTTGGTTTTAATATCTTATCATGCTTCAAACTATCTCATTTCTAGTTTATTATATATTTACTTAACAATAACATAACAATTTATTGTTATTTACGCACATGTAATTTTTCAATCAATCTATTGTAAATTCAAACTTGATCGACATGAAATAGAAGTCATTGGACTTGACTTGACTGGCTCTATCTACTTAAACATATGTTTTTATATTTTAAAATAATTTAATTCGAGTGTTTTGGCAAATTTTAATAGGTATTTTTGAATATTCATGATTTGAGGATAAAGGATGTTACGCTTTATGCCTTTGTGTCATGAAATGTTGCATGCATAAAATTTATAACATTTCTTCAAATTGTTTGCCTTGATTTGGCTATACGACTGTATAATCCTAAATCTCCTATAATGTGAACTTTATAATTCTATATGGTGACTATATTTTGTTATTTGAATTTATCTTTTTTCAACATTAATGCATGTTTACTTTGTATTCAAAGAATAATTTTTTATATTTAGGCTTATATACTTTGGTAATTTTTAGTAAATACAAGAAAGGTATAACCAACAAAAAAATGATGAGCATATCAAATTAAATATTTATTTTTATACTTCAAATATTTCAAAAGAATTTTACACATTTTATAAGACATTTTAATTTGCACCTAAATTGATAATCAAGGATGTTACACTTTATCTTAATAGTATATCTAAATGTAACTTGCCAAAACAAATAATCTCATTTCTTGAAATGCTCACTTTGATTTGGTTATATTACTATGAAACTATAATTCTTCTTATGTGTGCATATAAAATTACCTAATGAATGTTTCGACATGTTTAATGGGTCATTTTAATTTTGTAATATTGGTCAATAATCAATGATACATTCAATTAACTTTGTTTTTTGGAATGCAAATTTCTTGTAAAATTTATTTCTTTTATTCAAATATTTTACCTTGATTTGGTTATAATGTTGTGAATGTCTAGCTCTCCTCACAAGTGATCTTTACTTCACTTTGATTTGATTATTGAATTTGCTTCAATTTATCTAATTTTATTCCTAATAAAACTTAACAAGTTCTGACCAACATAAAACAAACATCATTAGACTTGTGCCTATCATTACATTCATCACATATTCATATTTATATTTTTAAATATTTTTTAGGGTTTTGACCAGCTTTATAAGAGACTTTGATTCATATTATTATAGTGATTTTATAGTTGATCTTTCTACAACATAGAATGACACTTCTTTATTTACGTTATATTATTTATTGGAATTATTTCCCATGATTTATTTAAATTACATTTTTTACATATTTATATTGACAATTCTCTCTAATTCTAATGGAGGTTCTATTAAGTAGAAAAGAACATTGTTTAACTCTATTAAATGTGTCGTATCTTATTGAATATTTTTTTTATAATTTGAAATATTTTAGTTTTGAAATATTTTAGACACTTTATGAGTTATTTCAACTTGCACATTGTTTGTTGGCTAAGGATCTTGCACTCGATCCACTCAGTATCTTGGAATGTGTCATTCACATACCGTTTACTTTAGATTCACTTTTTTGTATTAATTTTATTCTATTACTATGTAACACTAACTATACGCTGATGTGGCCTTCACATCACTTTGATTTTCTTAAATTTTATTCTTTTAATTTATTAAATTTCAAACTTAATGTGTTTGCTTATTATAAAAAAATGGTTTATTATTCCTTGCACATTTACTTTTGTAATTCGTAGCAATCTAAAATGATATTTTCTCAATACAAAAGAAATGTGGATGGGATTGACTCGATAAGCTTTATGCAATTGAAATAAAATTTATGCATATTTACTTTTTTATTTCTAGGTATTTCAAACAATGTTTGATCGAGATGTAACAAACATCATTGTGCCTTTATTTAGAGTATCCATTATATATATATATATATATATATATATATATATATATATATATATATATATATATATATATATATTTATGTATATATGTAGTCATTTTAATATCAAGCATATGAGCTTGTTCTACACGCCTTTTCTATTTGTACCCGAATTGACCATAGTGAGTGTTAGACGTGATCTCCTTAGTGTCAAGAAAAATAAATTTACAATGCATTTTATCATATTTCTTCATAATTTTCACTTTGATTTGGTCGAATTACAATGCAACTCAAAAACTTATATAGTATCACCTCCACAATACAATGATTTTGCTACAATTCATTCATTGAATTTATACCACTTAAACATTAATATATATTTACTCAATATTTTAATAATAATTTTTTATTGTTTGTACTTATTTAATTTAGGAATTTGTAGTAATACTAAACATGGTCCAATTGAGATGAAATAAATATTTTTTAATTCATCTCAAAAAGAATAATCAAATTAAATAGTCATTTCCCTTTTTTAAAATATTTTTTAATTTTTTTGGAATGTTTTGTGAGTCTTGGCCATTCTTACCTTTTTTGATGACTCAGGATGTCACAAAAGATCTAGTTACTAAGTTGTAATGCAACTTTACTGCACAACTTTTCTTAATTTTTTACTCACTTTTAACTAGATATATTACAATGGAACTATCATTCTACTATCTTTTGATATTTACATCACTTTAGTTTGGTTAAATTATATTTTTATATTTATTTATTCTAAAATTTAACACATATTTGTTGGATATTAAAAAAAAATTAAAATTTTTAATATTTATTTACATTATTTATCTCGATGAACTCTTTCAAATTAAATATTTATTTTTATATTTTAATATATATTCCTTTCTGTAATTTTTGCATGTTTGTTAGAAATATTGATTTGTACTTAATTTAATAATAAAGATTGTTTTAGTTGATCTCATTAGTATGTTGCAATATTATTATCCCAAAAAATATTTCTCATTTTATCAACCAATTTTCTTCGATTTTGGTATATCACTTGAATTAATAATTCTTTTACTTAACATTAATCTCATTTCTTGAAATTTGTTTACTTTAGTTTTCTTATATTACTATGTAACTTAAAATCTTTGCATGTGTTACCTTTACTCCAATTTGATCAGGCTGTGTTATCCTACTTCAATTTATGTAAATTATTCCTTAATATATATCTACTTAATATTAAAATAACTATTAGTTATTCTTTCATTTTTCCTTTATAAATTCATTGTAATTCAAAAGATCTCAAAAAAAGACAAAACACTTCAATTGTCTCATCTTTATAAGCTTTATCTAACTAAGTCATCTTTTTTATATTTCTAACTATTATATTTTATTTAGGACTTTTAATATTTTATGAGGTATTTTGATTTGTAAATAATTTAATGTTGAAGGACATTAGACTTGGTCTCTGTAGTATCTTTGGAAAACTTTCCTATAATTTTTTTTTATTTCTTCAAATGTTTAGCTTTTGATTTTATTATATTGCTATGTAAAACTAAATCTCCACATGTGTCACCTTTATATCGCTTTAATTTTTGCCATCTTATGTATCTTTTATTAATATCTTTTTAACCTTTAATATATATTCAAATAGTTAAAATAATAAACTTTTAACCTTAATACTTCTTTTATTAAATAATTATGTATAACACCAAATGTGATCTAATTAAGATAAAAGAAACCATGTTGGTCTGGACTCGAGGAACTCAAACTCATTAAATATTTATCTTTTATATCTTTAAATGTTTTATATTTTTGTATTCCTGAATATTTTATGAGACATTTTGATTCATACATGAATTCAAGATAGAGGATGTTACTTTTATTTTTTAGTATTTTTGAATGTTGCTTTTTAATATAATTTAACATTCATTTTTAAATGTTTTACTTTGATTTGGTTATATAACTATGGAACTCTGATTTTCCTCTTATGTGACCCTTCCATCACCTTGATTTTTTTTATATTACATTTCTTTAATTTTTCTAATTTTAGGTTCAATTAATATTTAATTAGAATTAAAATGATTATTTATTGTTATTTATGTTTATATAATTTGGTAACTCATAATAATAAAAAATTTTGGTCCATTTATAAATGAAAAAAACTTTGTTAGACTTATCTCGATGTGTTCCACATGATTAAACTTTTATATCTTTTTTAAAAATATTTTATTTTTTAGGATTTGTTGCATTTTATAAATTATTTTATTTTATCCCTAATTAGATGATTGAGAATCTTACACTTAATTTTTTCCTTTAATTTTGAATGCAAATTTCTTGAATAATTTATCTCGTTTTCTCAATTTTTTTTGTGGTTATATACTATAAAACTCTTAAACTTGTCATGTGTGTCATTTATATCATTTTTGGTATGGTTATATATTTTTGCTACAATTTGTATCATTTAAGGTTCATTAAATTATTTTTTAATATTTAAATAAAAATTTATTTTCATTTATTCTTATTTTCTTATAATTTGTCAAAATTAGAAACAAGGCCCAATCATGACGAAAAAAGTGTAATTGGTTGCAACATAACTACCTGCATCTAATGCAATAATAATTTAAATATATATAAATTCTTTTCATGCATATGAGACATGGTAGTTCGTATTTATTTTGACTATCGAGAATGTTTTACAAAATTTGCTTAGCAATGAAGAATGCAACTTTTTAATACCATTTATCTTATTTCATCAAATCTTTAGGTTCTACTGGCTTGTATTTCCATGAAACATTAATTATAGTCTCATGTAACCATTACATTTCATTGATTTTCATATATTATTTTATTTCAATTTATCTCATTTGAGCTTTAATATTTATTTACAAAATAGTAAAACTTAAATTTTTTCTTTAAACCTTATTTACATTATCACTCATAGTAGTTCAAAATGATCTACAATGGTAACGAAACAAAAGTTCTTGGAATTGCCTATGTAAGCTATATCTAATTAGATATTCTTTTTGTATTTATAAGTTTTTCTATTCATTTGTTAGGCTTTGCAAGGTTTTTTAATTTGCTTCGAAATTAATGATCAAGTATGTCGCACTCAATCTTTTTAACATCTTGGATTGCAACATTCTCATGCAATTTATTTATTTTTTCGAAAATTATTTATTTTATTTTGTTATATTGCTATGTAACTTTAAATCTTCTCTTATGTAAGCCTTAAATTTATTTGATTTGGTTCAATTTTATTTTTATATTTATTTCATAAAAAATTTATGTATGTATAACCTAAAAATAAAATGTTAAATCACTATTATTTATTCTAATTTACATCTAAAATTCGAAGAAACTTCCAAGAAGGAGGAGTCAAGAGCAAAAAAGGATGTTAGACTCATGTTAACAAGCTCTTCATAATTACATATTTATTTATATAAAAATTTGATGCATCTCTTTGTCACATTTCACCTTTATTATATATTTACTTAATAATAAAATAATAGTTTTTTATTATTAATATGCACTTAGTTCGGTAATTCAAAGTTATTCAAATTAATGACTGATTGAGATGGAGCAAACGGTATTCAAATTTATTTTGATATATTTAAGAATTTCATTTTTCTATATTTAAGCTCATTTATGAGATATTTTGATTCAAACAATATTTGGAATTCGAGTTTGTTACACTCAATCTCCTAGTGTCATATAATGAAACTTTCCCACAAAACTTATTTTTTTCCATAATTATTTATCTTTGAATTAATTATATTAGTATGAAACTCCAATTTTCCTATCAAATGCCCTTTACATCACTTTTGTTTTATTTTATTATATTTATACAATTTATAGAGTTTAGATTTATAACTTTTTAACTAAATATTAAAAAATTAAATTATTATTGTTTATGCTTTTAATTTTTTCATTTGCTGTAATTCCAAATGTGGTCTAATTAAGTAGAAGGAAAACTGTTCAACATGTTTTGATGAGCCATATTGAAATAAGATTTGTTTCATGTTCTTTAAATATTTTAATTTCAAAGATTTTAGCAAATATTACATGACTACTTATTTAAACCAATATTGTTAAACAAGCAGGTTACACTCAATCATTGTAGTATACAAGAATATAACTTTCTTATATAACAAGTCTCATTTCATCAAATTTTTATCATTAACTCGGTTATATTGCTTTATAACCATAAATCTTTTGTCATGGATCCTTTACATTGCACTTATTTAATTAAATTACATAGCTTCAATCTATCTTAATATAGCTTTTCTATATATTTAGTTAATATTAAAATAATAATTTGTAAATATTTATTAATATTTACATTTCTCATTCATTGTTATTTAAAAGAAAGTTTGATCGAAAAAAAACAAATGTCATTAGACTTGTCTTGATGAGCCATATCTAATTAAATTTTTTTTATTGTTATTTGATATTTTATTTTCAGCGATTTTCGTACGCTTTACAAAATATTTTTATTCATACCTATTTTAATGAATAGGATGTTAAACTTGAGCTGTCTTAAATAATTTACCACATTTTTTCAAATGTTTTTGTCTCATTGTGTTATGTCACTACATAACTCAAACTCATTTCTCGTTTGAACTTTACATCATTTTCACATGGTTAAATTATTTTACTTCAATTTATTTCATTTTAAAATAATCATATTTTTTTCTAACATTTTAATAACATATTATTATTATCTATACTTAATTTCTTTGAAAATTTAGAATATCACCATCCAATGCTCATCAAGATAAAATAAACATTGTTCAAATTTTCTTAATTAGCTCAACTGGTTGAAATATTTGTTTTGTTTTCCTAAATATTTTATTTTCTAACACTTTGGGAAGCTTTAGAAGTTAATTTGATTCATACCTAATTTGATGTTCAAGGATGTAACACATAATTTGCTTTGTATCTTATAATTCAACTACCGTGTGCAATTTATCTTATTTTCTTAAATTGATTTCTTTTATTTTGATATTTTAGTTTGAAACTCTAATTTTATTCTTAAGTGACCTTTAAATCACTTTGATTTTGTTATAATACATCACTTTAATTTTTCAAATTTTTGCTTTAATATAAATTTAATAAAAATTAAAATAATAGTCTATTTTTATTTATATTTCATTACATTATTACTTCATAGAAGTTCAGAAACAAGCCCAATGAAATTAAAATCAACTTTGTTTGATAGTATCTCTATGTTCTTTATTTAATTGAATATTTATACTTAATTTGATGATCAGGATGTTTTCATCGATCTCCTTATTATTTTATAATATATTAAACTTGTGAAATGTATCCCATTTTTTTTGCTTGATTCATTAGGTATTTGAATTTTTACAATATTTGAGGATTAAGCATGTTATAATCTATCTTCTCATTCTTTGAATGCAACTTTGTCATGCAATTCATATAAGTTTTACAAAATTTTCACTTTTACTTGCTTACATCACTATGTGACTTGAAATCTTCCTTTGTGAGGTAGAACATCACTTTGATTTTGTTTTACTAGATGTATTCAATTTTAATCATTTGAACTTTAATTTATATTTACTTAATATTAAAATAATAATTCAATATTCTTTATTATTTTTTTCTTTATTAATTCACAGTAATTCAACAATGTCTAATTGAAACAAAATAAACATGGTTGGACATAACTTAATGAGCTATATCCAATCGAATATTTTTTTTCTATATTATTGAATATTTTTATTTTTATAGGATTTCGACATTCTTTATGAGAATTTTAATTCATACCTTATTTTTCTATGTGGATGTTACACATGATCTCTTAGTATTTTAGAAAGTGATTTTTTTTTAGAATTTATCTCAAATTTTTAAGAGTTTTTATCTATATTAGTAATAATACTTGTAACTCCAAATCACTTATTTGATGAGTAATCACTTTGACTTTATCGCATTGTCGGCTTAAATATGTACATTCTTGCAAAATATTAAAATAAATTTTATTATTATTTTTAAGTATTATAATTGTTAACTAATAAGTTTTTTGAAATTAAACTTGATCAAGATCAAGCAAATGATATTAAACTAATCATAACAAGCCTTACCTCATTAAATAATAATTTTTACATTTTAACATAATTGTTTTAAGATTCTTTCATACTTAATGAAATATTTTGATTCCTATCATATTTGATGATCGAGGATGTTACACTTTGTCTCTTAATCATCGTTGAATATAGCTTTTATCTATAATTTATCTAAGTTAATTAATTTTTTGTCATTCATTTTATTTTGATATTCAAAAACTATTATTCCCCTTTAATGTGACCTTTATATTCCAAAGATTTGGAAATATCATTATGTATCAATATATCTTATTTCAACTTAAATATATATTATATTAGTATTGAAATAATAATTTATCATTACTTATTCTTATTTAGTTTTACTTCAAAGTAATTCTAAATAAGAACCTATTGACACAAAATAAATGTAACAAAACCCATCACAAAGTGGGGCATCCAATTTAATATCCATTTCATGTAGTTTAAGTATTTTATTTTCATGCATTTTGGAATACTTTTCTAGACATTTTGATAAATACTTGATTTCATTATAAAGGAAGCCACACTCAATTTGCTTATAATGTTGGAATATAACATTACAATAAAATTTATAATATTTCAATGAAACACTAATTCTATTCTAATTTGACATTTTCATCACTATGAATTGGTTATATTAGATTATTTCAATTTTTATCATTTCAACATTACTATATGTTTGCTTAATATTAAAATATTAACTAACTATCATTTAAGATTATATACTTAATAATTCATAGGTGTTCAAGGTGAGGTTTATTATAGATTAAATGAATATCTTTGGAGTCACCCCTGGCAAACTATATCAACTTTAATATTCATTTTTTATTTTTCATATTTTTTCTAATGTTTTACCATACTTTGCTACACATTTTGATTTGCACATGATTTGATGACTAACATTATTTTATCTATCTCTTTATTATCGTTGCATTCATATAAATTTTTTTTATATATTCAATTTTTTTTGTTATGGTTATATTATAATATTACTCTAAAACTTCTATCATGCGATGTTTATATTGATTTAATTTTGTTATGTTACATTACTTTAATTCATCTTGTTTCAGCTTTAATATATATGTACTTAATATTAAAAAAACAACTTATTCTTATTAATTCTTGCTTGATCTGTAATTCATAATTGCTCCAAAAGTGCTCTAATGGAGGTGAAATAAAGGTTATTGGACTCATCTCGATGAGCATTACCCCATTTAATATTCATATCCATATCTTTAAATATTTTATTTTCAATAATTTTGGCTTATACTATCACACATCATGATTCACAACATATTTGATATTTAAGAAAGTTACACTCTATCTCAATAAGATCTTTCAATAAACCTTTCCTATAAAATTTATCCCAATTATTCAAATGTTTTGCTTTTATTTTTTTTATATTACTTTGAAACTCTTATTCTCTTCTGATCCACCTTCACATTGCATTTATTTTTTTATTTTACATTATTTGAATTCATCACGTTTCTACTTTCAAATATATTTATATTTTACTAAAACAACACTTTATTATTATTTCTGGTTATTTACTCTATAATTTTTAATATTTTTAAAATTTGTTTAGTAAAAATGAAATAAACATTGTTAAGCTCCTCTAGATGAGCTCCATTTAACTAAGAATTTAATTATATATTTCAAAATATTTTATTTTTATGGCTTCAGCACACTTGATGAGGCTCTTTTGGTTTATAGTTGTTTTAATGATTGGGAATGCTATAGCAAATATCCTTAATATCTTTGAATTCAACTTCCCTGCATAACTTATCACATATTTTCAAATATTTTTTATTTTTCTACAATACTATGTAATTTTAAATTTGCGTTTGTGTGACTCCTGCATTGCTTTAATTTGGACATTTTGTAATATTTTAATTTATCAGATTTCTCTTTTAATATATATTTGATTAATATTTAAATAACTCTTTATTATTATTTGAGCTTATTTTCTTTAATAATTTGTATAAATAAAAATGAGATTTTATCAAGATAAAACAAATATCATTGGACTTATCTTGATGTAATCTATCAAATTAAATATCTATTTCTATATTTTTAACTGTTTGTTTTAGCTATTAGTACACTTTTTAACTATTTTTAATTCACACCAAACTTAAATATCAAGGATCTCACACTTGATCTCTTTAGTATTCTGAAATGCAACTTTGTCATATAATTCAACTTGTTATTTAAATTTGTCTTTGGTGTGGCCTTCATATCAATTTCATATGGTTATATTAAAATTTTTCAATTAAAGTCATTTAAGATTTAATAAATATTTTTTTAATATTGAAATAATAATTTATTATTTTTTATTCTTATTTTGGTAATTTTTTGTATTTACAAGCAAGATCTGATTATGGTAAAATAAGGATCGTTATATTTTACTCAATGAACTCTATTCAATTAAATATTTATTTTTATTTCTAAAAATACTATATTTCCTATGATTTTGGCATTGTTTAAGAGACATCTCATTTCATACCTAATTTAAAAGCTAAGCATGTTACACTCATTGTCTTTAGCATATGGGAAAGCAACAACTTTCACATGTAATTTATCTCATTTCTTAAAATTTTTTTCTTTTAGTAGGTTATATTACTATGTAACTCTAAATCTCCTCTCCTTTGACCATTATAATGCCTCGATTTGGTTATAATACCAAGCTTCAATTTATCTTATTTCACTTTTCACAAAATATTTACTTGATATTAAAATATTAATTTATTATTATAAATACTTATTTACTTTGGTTATTCATTGGAATTCCAAACGAGATCAAAATGAGATATAATAAATGTCATTTGTTTGATCTTGATAAGCATTATCCAATTAAATATTCATTTTTATATTTTCCACATATATTATTTTCTTCTATTTTGTCAGGTTAAAAGAGAAATTTAAATTTGTACTTGATTTGAATATCAAGGATATTACACTCAATTTGTTAGGTATCTTGGTGTCCAACTTCCATATTGAACAGATATCATTTCTTGAAAAAGTTTTCTATGATTTTGTTTTATTGTTATGATTACTAATTCTCCTCTCATGTGACGCATTACATCATTTTGATTTTATTATGTTATGTTGCTTTAATTTTTCTCATTTCAACTTTTTTATATATTTATCCATTTTAAAAAAACAAATTTATTATTATTTATTCTTATTATTAATGTAATTCATTCCAATACTAGAAGAGGTCTAATTTAAGAGAAATAACTATCATTGTAATTTTTTTGAGGACCTTATTCCAATGAAATATTTATTTAAACATTTTTTACAACTTCATTTTCTTGAGTTCTTATAATGTTTACGTGATAGTCTTATTAGTACAGACATTTTTGGCCAAGGATGTTAAATTCAATGTCATAGGTCTACTATAACACAACTTTCTCATATAATTTAGGTCATTTCTTGTAATGTTTTACTTTGATTTGTTTATAATATATTGCTTCAATTTATGTCTATTTATGATTAATATATATTTTATTAATATCAAAATAGTAATTAGTTGTTATTTATGCTTATTTACTTTGATAATTCAATGTTAATCCAAATGAGGTCTTATCAAGACTAAATAAATATTAATGGAATCATCTCTATGAGCTCAATGAATTTAAACATTTGTTTCTACAGTTGAAAAAAATTTCATGTTAATTTGAAACATTTTAAGGGAAGTTTTGATTCATGTAAGGTTTGATGATCAATGATATTACACTACTTATTTTTAGTAACTTAGAATACACTTTGATATAAAATTTCTTATTTTTCAAATATTTAACTTTTATTTTTTTTAATACTTTGAGACTGTATATCTTCTCCTATGTGACATTTACATATCGTTGAACTAGATAAATTACATTGCCTTGATTTATCATATTTTAGATTTAATAGATAAGCACTTATTTTTAAAGAAATAATTACTATAATTTATGCATGTTTACATGGGTAATTCATAACAATTCCATATGAAGTCCAATTGAGAATGAAGAAATGTTATACTACACAACGCAATGAGTTTTATCAAGTTAAATACTTTGTTCTATAATTTTAAATATTTTTATTATAAGGTGTATTAACAAGTTTATACGATATTCTATTTTGTAGTTTATTTGACATTTGATGATGCCATTCCTGATCTATTTAACATCTTCAAATAAAATTTTTCAAATTAATTTAAATATTTTCATCATTTTTTCTTTAATTGTGTTATATTATACGTAATGCAACATCTACCCTCATGTGACATTTACATTACTTTGATTTGGTAATGTTACAACGACTTAAATTCTTTTATTTTAATGTTAATATATATTTAATTTTAATTAAAAAAATGTATTATTATTTATGATCATTTACATTGGTCATTCATAGTAAATTCGAATGAGGTCTGATCCAGATGAAATAAGCATATTTTTATTCAGATCGACGAGCTCCTATTCAATTAAATGTTGTTTTTTATAATTTAAAATATTTACTTTGTGTGGTCTTATATTATTTGATAATCAAAGATGTTACACTTATTCTCTTTAGTATCTCAAAATTTTAATTTCTTTTATTTTTTTGTCACATTTATTTATATTTGCTACTTTCATTTTATAATATTATTTTTTTTAATTTATCATAATATCTAATTAATATATATTTAATTCATATTAAAGTAATAGCTTATTTTTAGTTTTTCTATGTTACCTTACAATTTATAGTAATTCGAAATGATGTGAAATTGAGATGAAATAAATGTTCTTTTATGCTTTTCAAAAAGCATTATCTAATTAAATATTTATTTCCATAGTTTTAAAGATTTCATTTTCTTGGGTTTTTATGTTTTATAAGTTTTTCTCATTCGTGCTTGATTTGATGATTAAAAATATTATACTCAATCTCCTCAATGTATTAGAATATAATTTTATTATATAACACTGCTCATTTCTTAAAAAATTTTCAATTATTTGGTTATATTGTTATGTAGCTTTAAATCATTTATTATGTCACCTTTTACATCACTTTTCCTTTGTTATGGTACATTTTACAATTTATCTAATTTAATAGTATATATATACTTCTTATAAGAATTATATTTTTTTATTTATGCTTATTTATTTTGGTAATTTTAAGAAAATTCAGCAAGATTTGATGGAGACAAAAAAACATCATTATGCTCAACTTGCTGATCTCTATGGAACTAAAAATTTATTTCGATATTTTTTTATTTTCTATTTTCTAGTACTTTTTCTTATTTTGTGTGAAATTTTTATTTATACCTTATTTTATGATAGATTATGTTACACAATATCTCTTTAGTATCTTATAATGCACCTTTCCCACATAATTTATCTCATTTATTCAAATGTTTTTTTTGGTTTGTTTAAATACTATGAAACTCTAATTCTCATCTCATGTACATTTTACATTATTTTGACTTTGTAATATTAAAATTTTTTTATTTATCAATTCTTATACTTATTAAATTTTTTAATTCATAGTAATCCTAAACTCATCACCATAAGCCCCATCTAAATAAATATTTACTTTAACATTTTTAAAGATTTGTTTATTTTATTTTGGTTTGCACTAAAAGACATGTTAATTCGTACTTGAGTTTATGACAATTTATGTCAAACTTCATCTCCTTAGTGTCATAGAATTATATTTTCTCATAAAATATATCTCACTTTTTAAAATTTGTGATTTTGACATACATATATTTCTTTGATCTCACATTGTTATCATTTAGTTATATTATGTTGTAACATTTTGTCTCATTTTAGCTTTATTATATATTTTGTTTATATTATAATAAAACTTTATTATTATTTACAATTAGTTAATTTTGTAATCCATAATAGCTCTAAGAAAGGTCTAAATGAAAAGAAACAAATATTATTTGACTTACCTTGATGGCACAATCTAACAACTTTTCATATCTATATTTTTAAATATTTTAATAAAGTTTTAATTTTTTTTAATGAGACTTTATTGTTTGTTCCTTATTTGATTATACTTGATGTTAGACCTAATCTCCACAGTAACTTGAAATAAAACATTCATGTATAATTTGCTTGATTTATTCAAATATTTCTTTAACTTAGTTATCTAGCATGTAACTCCAATTTTGTTCTCCTATGACAATTGCTTTGCTTTAATTTTGTTATATTAGATTAGTTTAATTAACCTTATTTCCACTTTAATATATCTTTAAAAAAATTTAAGGTAATACTTTATGTAATTTTTAATGAGGTTTGATAGAGACGTAACAAACGTCTATTGATTCATCTTCACGATGTCTGATTAATTAAAAATTCATTTCTATATTTTTTAATAAATTCTTTCTTAGGGTTTTCGCAAACTACTTGATAATTTTTTATTGGTATCTTAGTTGATGGGTGGGTATGTTATACTCTATCAATTTGTGTCATGTAATATAAAATCTCTACATAATTTGTCTCGTTTCTTCAAGTATTGTCATTTTAATTTGTCATATTACAAGTACAACCTCTACTGTGAATTCATAATACCTTTATTTTGATATATTACATTTCTAAAATTTTTCTCTCTCAACCAACAAAACCATAATTTTTTAAAATTAAATTAATATTTTGTTATTATTTGGGCCTATTTATTTTAATAATTTATAATAATTGAAAGTTATGTTTTATGAGATATTTTTATTCATATCTAATTTGATAATTGTGAAAGTTACACTCATCTTCCTTAGAATCGTAAAATGCAACTTTCTCATATAATTCATGTCAATTCTTCAAAAGATTTCTATTGATTTCGTTACATTACTATGTAACTCTAAATCTTCAATTATGTGACCTCGACATCATTTTTGTATAAGTATGCGACATTGCTTCAATTTAACTAATTTAATTTTAAATATTTAGTTAGTTGATGTTAAAATAATAATTTATTACTTCTCTATTCCATTTTTACTTTAGAAATTCATAGTAATTTCGAATGAGGTAAGATCAAGTTGAAGCAAAAGTAATTAAACCATCCCAGTATGCTATATCTAATTCAATATTTTGTTTTGTTTTATTAGGTAATTTATTTTCAATGATTTTGGTATGCTTTGCAAGACCTATTGATTTATATAATGTTTGGATATTGAGCAAGTTGGACAATATCTCTTTTTTATCTACGAATGCAAGTTTCTCATGTAATTTATTTCATTCTTATAAATTATTAATTTTTATTTTTTTGTTACTATGTAACTCTAAATTTAATCTAACATGATCTTTAACTCACATTAACTTTGTTATATATATTACTTCATTTTTTCTCATTTATGCATTAATATATATTTTTCAATACCAAAGTAAAACATTTTTCTTATTTATGGTTATTTAATATGGTAATTAACAAAAATTTCTAATGAGATTTGTTCAAATTGAAACTAACTTTGTTTCAGTAACCTAGATGATCTCTATTAGTAAAGCATTCTGGTCTAATTTTTACGCATTTTATTTAATCATATTTTGGCATGTTCTATGAGTTATTTTTATTTGTACATTATGTGATGAACGATGATGTTTTATTGGAATTCCTAAGTGTCTTAGAAAGTGACATTCTCATAAATTAGTCTCCTCAATATATTTTAGATTAATTTGGCTATACTATTATGAAAACTAATTCTTCTCTCAATTGATGATTGCATCATTTTTATTTAGTCATGTTATATTGCTTCAAGCTATCTCATTTTACATTTATTATATATTTACTTATTATTCAAGTAATAAAATATTATTATTTATGCTTAGTTATTTTGATAATTCATAATTATTCTAAATGAGGATTGATTGAGTTGTAACAAATTGTTCTTAATAAATTTTTGTGTGATTTACCCAATTAAATACTTATTTAGATATTATCTAATATTCTATTTCCTAGAGTTTTGTTAAGCTTTATGAGACATTTTGATCCATAATTGTTTTTCATCGCATGATGTAATCCTTAACAATATTTGTATGTCAGAATTGTACCAATGCAACTTATCTCATTCTTGAAAATATTTCACTTTGAATTTTTGATATTACAATGTAATCCTAATTCTCTTATCATGTATCATTTACATCATTTTAATTTGGTTATTTTATATTACTTTAATTTTCCTCTATTCAGTTTTAATATATATTTACTTAAAAGGAGCATAATAGTTAGTTTTAATCCATGCATACTTGCTTTTCTGCTTCGCAATAACTTTAAAGGTCTGGTGAACAAGATTAAAAAACATTGTCAAACAATGCTTAATGAGCTCCATCGAATTCAATATTTATTGTATATTTTCAAATTTCATTTTTGTGGCTTGGTCATGCTTTATAAAATATTTTGACTCATACAAAATTTAAAGATCAAGAATGTTGCACTCAATCTCCTTAGTCATAGAAAATTTGACTTTCCCTAATAATTTATCTCATTTTTTAAATTTTGTATTTTTATTTTGTTGTATTACTCTAAAAGTCTAACTCTCTTCTCGATTGATCTTTATATAACCTTTTATTTGGTTAACTTACATTGCTTCAATTTATCATATTTAAATTGAAATAACTCTTAATTTAGTATTAAATTAATAATTTATAATTATTTATGCTTATTTACTTTATAATTTCTCATAATCTAAAATAAGTCTTATCAAAAGAAAACAAATGTTGTTAGACTGGCCGCGATAAGCTTTGTCTATTTAGATATTTATTTTTAGACTTTGAAAATTTTATTTTTTTATTTTAGCACATTTTTTAGATATTTTGAATTATATAAAATTTTGCAATTAACTAATCTAAACTTAATGTATTTAGTACCATACAATCCAACCTGGCTATATAGGTTTGAGACTCTATTTCTTCTATCTTGTGAAAAATATTATTTTTATTTTTATTTATTTTTTTACATTCCATTTTTTTGTTTTCTTTATTCATTTTAATTTATAATTTCTTCATTTTGAGATAACAATTAACTTTACTTTGGCTTATTTACATTGAAAAATTTCTATAACTACAAATGTGGTTCAATCAAGATGAAACAAACATTATCATGCCCATCTATAAAGATTTTATCCATTTGAATAATCATCTCAATATTTCAAAATAATATGCTTTCTTATTATGACCCACAATTTATGTTGAATAACGATTGTCTTTTGATGATTGATGATTGTATACTCGATCTTCTTAGTATCCATTAATATATTTTTCCTATATAATTCAATTCATTTGTTCAAAATTTTTTCTTTCATTTTCTTATACCATTATGTAAATGTAAACCTTCTATACTGCTATCCTTAGATTGCTTTGATTATTGTATGTTACATTACTCACATTTATCTAATTTTTACTTTAATAAAATTTTTCTTATCACTAAAATAAAACTTTGCCACGATTAAGGCTTATTTTTTTAATTAACAGTAATTCATAATTACGTCTAACAGAGACAAAATAAATGTTATTAGAGTCTCTTCAAAAAGTTCTATCCAATTAAAGATTCATTATTCTTTTTTTAAATATTTAATTTCACAAGCTTTTGTTTTATTTTATGAGATATTTGAATTGTAATTGGTCGAATTATTAACAATGTTACCTTGATCTTGACAATATTTTAGACAGCAACTTTGTTATATAATTACCTTATTTCTTCAAAAGTTTAGCTCTTTAATATTGTTATATTTTTATGTAACTCTAAATCTCATTTCTTGTGACTTTTAAGTCCCCTTTGATTAGCTATCATATATTTCTTCATTTTATTTCACTTCAGTTTTGTTATATATATTTAACAAATATTGAAAAATAATTTTTTATTGTTTTTTCTCTTATTTGTTTGAATAAATCATAGTTATTACAAACAATATCTGATAGAAAAAAAATAAAACATTGCACTAGTGTCGATAAGCTCCATGGAATTAAATATTATTACTAATATTTTGAAATATTTAATTTTTTATGTTATTGGCATTTTTATGACAATGTTTAATTCCTATTAATTTGATGATTGCTCAAACCTACACTAAATCTTTTTAATATCTAGGAATGCAACTTTTGAATAAATGTTTTTTTATTTCTTGAAATATTTTATTTTTGTTTAGATATATTACTATCTAACAATAAACCTCCTCTCATATAATCTTTACATTTCCTTCATTTGGTTGTACTACAATGCTTTAATTTACTTTATTTTATTTTTAATATATATTTATTTATTATTGAAGTTTTAATTTTTTTATTTTTCTCTTTGTGTTTGTAATTCATTGAAATTTCAAATGGCATTATATTGGGACGAGCAAATATCATTGGGCTATTTTTACAGTGTTGTAACCAATGAACAAGTAATTTTTATATTTTTAGAATATTTTATTTTAGTAGATTTTTTCATCCTTTATGAACAATTTAAATTGGTACCTTATTCTATAATGAGGGTCGTGAACTCAATCTACTTAGTAACTTAAAATACATGTTTTAAGTAGAATTTATCTCAATTTTTAAAATATTTTTCCTTAACATAGTTATATTATAATGAAACTCTAATTTTTATCTAAATTATACAATAAATCACTTTAACTTGGTTACATTATGTTTCTTTAATTTATAACATTTAGTTTTATTATGTGTTTACATAATATTAAAATAATAATTTATATTTATTAATGCTTATAAATTTGAAAATTCACAGTAGCCCTAAATAGGACACGTTCAATATTAATCAAACATTGTTAAACTCCTTTTGTATTTTTAGTTATTTTTTTTTTCGATTCTTTGACTCTATTTTACAAGAAATTCTAATAAATATATTATTTAGCAATTGAGAAGGTCAAAGTCGACCTCCTTTGTATAAAAGAATCTAACTTTCACATTTATTTTATCTCATTTTATCAAATGTTTATTTTGATTTGGTAAAATTTCCATGAAGCATTTGTCCTCTTCTAAGTTGACCATTAAAATGCATTTATTTTGTTATATTACTTTATTTAAATTATTTTATTTTAGATTTAATTTATATTTACTTAATGTAAAAAAAATCAATTCTTATTTATTCTTGCTTACTGTAACAAATTATTGTAATATATAATGAGATAAATATTCCTTGATATATTTTTTTGATACTTTATTTTCCAAGGTTTTTTTGCTTTAGTAGACATTTCTATTCTTTTCTTATTTGATAGAAGAGAATCATATACTCAATCTCTTTAATGTCTTGGAAATCAAGATTTATGTATAATTTATGCCATTTCTTAAAATTGTTTGCCTTCGTTAAGTTATGTTACTATTCGACTCTTAATCTACAAGCGGTTTTTATATTGTTTTAATTTGCTTATAGTAAATTACATCAATTCATATCATTTCTATTTTAATATATGTTTAGTTAATATTAAGATGGTAATTTAGTTATGTTTAATATTATTTACATTTGTAATTAATAATAACCACAAACAAAGACTATTCAAGTGAAAATGAGAACCATTGGGTTCGACTTGATAAGTTTTATTGAATTAAATATTTGTTTTTCCTATTTTTAAATATTATTGTTTAAAACTCTTTGGCATGCTTTAAGAGAAGTTTTTATTCAAGCTATAGTTAACAATCAAAAATGTCATTGGACTCATCTCAATGAGCTCTATTTAAATAAATATATTTTTATATTTTTGAAGTACTAGTTTTCCACCTTTATTGCTCATCTTACAAAGACATTACTACTCATATCTGATTTTTTTTATCGAGAATGTTACTCTCAATTTTTTAACACGCTGCACTCCAGTCTTTTCATACAATGTATGTCATTTCTTTTTAACTTTTTTTTCATTTAGTCAATATTAAAATTAATCTTCAAATCCATTCTTATGTAAGATTCACATTACTATGATTTGGTTGTATTACAAAACATCAATCCATTTCATTTAAGATTAAAATATAATTACTGAAGACAAAATAAATATTTTTTTTCTTTATACATATTTAGTTTTGTGGTTTATAGAAATTCCAAAAGAGAAATCATGGAGATGTAACCAATGTCATTAATCTTATGGTCAAAAGTAATATGCTACTAGTGTAACTTAAATTTACACAAATTTTTTAAATTGTTGACAAACTATGATTTTGTGATCAACATAATACGTCTACTAAAAATTCTTGCAAATATTCACATTTACATTTTATTATTTTTGTTGCAAGATCAAGTTTTAGGTTACCTTAATATTACATGATAAAATATTCATGACCAAGACTTAACATAGATTTTTAATTCTCATTGCACAATATGATCTTTTGCCATCATATTGAGCAGTATACACAAAAAATGTTTAGAGGAAACATAACCTTATCACATTAATTTAAGATGCATTTAAATGGTTGATTTAATCAGAACACACATTTTGGCTAGCAAACTTTAAGGGTGTAACAATAACCAAACATATTCATATGATAAATATATCATGCATATATGATAATGAAACAGTTTTATTCAAGCTCATTAAATTACTACTCATATATTTTGTACTTGTATAGTATGTAACCTACTTGTGGAACAAGACATTAATATGTTATGATACTCATACAGAAACTATCTAAAATGTCTACATATGTTGTAATATGTATTTCTTTTAAGCAAACATAAGACTATATTAATACAAAACAAAAACAATCCAAGTTTTACATAATATTAAGCATGTATCATGAGAGAGAATAAGATGTGTATTTGTATGACATAAGATTCCTATACATAAGATGCTAGAAATCATCCTTAAGTGAATATAAAAGGCCCATATATTGCTTTCCTTGCACAACTAATGCCTTTGCAGTTAACAAAAATTCAGATAACAACTGCACTTTTAAAAGGAATATGTCTGAGTTATAAGACACATAATGGTTAACATTTCCATAACACATTTAATACGAAAAAAAATATCATCTAATTATGATATTGAAAGTCAAACTTTTATATTAATAATAAATCAATAACATGTCCTTACTCAACATTTTGAAGACCTCAATTTTTATTATCAGTGCATGATTTTGACCCGAAAAAATAAGCTTCTTCTTTTCGAGAACATGATGCATGAAACGAAGTGGTAATGCAAACTGCCACATAAATAGAGGATTAGATTTAAACATTCTAATTGTGTTATTTCTTTGTAAAAAGGGAAATTTTCGATAATGTTTCTTTTCCAAGCATCGAAGCCTTTCTCCATTATTTAACTTACAACAACCAAATACTTAAAACTACATTTGCATAAATCTCAACCATGCATTAGTACCACACAACTCGGATTTGAGATTAGCATCCTTGTGGTTAACACTAGATTTTGTTCATTATACAATAGCCTTAGGTCATTCAATTGTAAAGGATTCGCATAAAAAATTGAATCTAATTGTCTAATAGATAATTCAATAAACTTGGCACCTCTAGTAATAGTAGTAATCTTCTTCTCTATAAGTTTATATCTGATCAAATTAAAAATTGACAATCATAGAGCTATCTAATGGGGTTGTTCATGATGGTATTTCAAGAAATATTGGTAATTTTGTTATTAATGAAATTCTTGTCTAATTATATTAGGTGATTGCACAAAGTGATACTGATATATATATATATATATATTAATACTAAATTTTTTATATTTTGAAATCATAAATTAAAATGTAATATTTTTTTGAATCCAAGATTTTAATAAATGAGATAAGTGTTATAACTTTATTATGCTTCATTACTACACTCCATGGTAACCACATGGCCTTGCTTAACCAACTACATGTATATAAATTGATGGACATGCAACTTAAGAAAATCTCACTAATTTTTCATTTTAGCAAATAAAATGATCCACTGTATGTCTTACAAGAAGTCATAGAGTTACAAAGCATCATTGGGACTTTTGAGTGACATATTAGTCTAATTCTTTGAGATGAAACAATTATTAAGGAAGAATCGCACCATTGATTAGGTAATATATCATAATAGTCTAATGCTACTAAAGGCGAGTCATTGATGTATAGCCTAGCTCCAAAATTATATTACTTATTTTAGTTAAATCACTTATCTAATAAATGTAAACACAATTAAATTCATAAATAAAATTGGAAATTGTATCTTTATGTTCACAATGAGGCATGTTTGGGTCATGTACGACTTAAAAAAAAGGTTGACTTCCTTCATAGTTTGCAAGATATGTGATGATTCAACTACTTCAAAATACATCCCCATGGCAATCAGTTCCTTCTTTTCTTTTGAATTTCCATGTGTTCATTTTGGGTAGGTAAGAGTAGAGTTATTGCATACATAAAACATAGGCCCCTTCACCTGTTAGTTTGGCTTGTTCCTTTGTCAAGGCAATTAATTAAAATTTTATACCTTTTCCATTATGGTTCATCATAACTTGAGGACTTGAAAGCCACTTTGAGCAATAGGAGATCTCTTCGTTCTGCTAGTTTATACTATTAGGTACAAAAAAGGGGGTTCAAGTGGGGGATAGACTTTATAGATAAAACATTTTCAAGACTAATTTGTTTGAATAACTAACCAAAGGTATAAAAAAATGTATGTATACATGGTAGTACGAAGGAAATATAAAGAGAAAGAAAAAGTATTGAGACACCATGATTCTTAAGTTGCTTCGAGTCTACCCTAAAACCATCTTCTGTTTTTCTTAATCACTTTCTATTCTACTTAGGAATTGCTGGAGAAACATTGGTAATATTCTTAAATTCTAACTACTTTTAGGATACTTATTTCAAGAAAATATTGTTAGGCTTTACAATACTTACAATGAGGTAAAGCAACTATTGGAAAGACACAAGCGTGTTTAGGTAGTTTAATTTAAACATGGACCTACATATATGCTAAGCCAAAACACTAGAAACAAATGCTAAAACATTGGACTGAGGAAACCCTACATCACCATCTTAATAAAATCTTATAATAGTTCCTTTAGAAAGGCCTACAAAAAAGTCTTAATAAAATTCTACATGATTGGCTTAATAAAATTCTACAATATTGGCATAATAAAATTTTATTGCACTTGCTTGATAAAACCAAATAACAAAAACTATAAAATCACAATAATATGATAAGAAAATCAAGTAAAAGTTTAATATAAAGACTTAAAAAAAATTATAAACTAAAAATGGGACATAATAATTTTATTAAAAAAATTTAAAAGTGATTTGCATTTTTTTCAAGTAATTAGGTATAAAAACTTGTAACTAAGCTCATTTTAGAATAGATGCTTATTAGGATGAGATTGTCCTTGATTAGAAATATTGAATACCATGTCACATCCATCTTATAATTCTTTCAATTAAGTATCTACTTTTAACACTGTTTTTGGATGCCTTTAAAGAGTCCTTTCCAAGATTTCAAATGGCTCGAGTCCTCTTTTTATTGGCTAAGGCATAAACATGTCAAAACTAATTGTTCGAAGATTCTAAACTAGCACTACTTGTATAATTCACAAATAATGCAAATACAACAGTATGCAAATTCACTTTCTAGACTAATAATACTTCTATAATCCATCTATCATAAAACTATGATGTTATACAATTTCTTACTTATCAAAAGATCATCTTATATCAAAAGAATCATACAAATATGAATAAAAAATCTTCTTAAAGCCAAAATTATTAAATTTTAAGAAAAGTTGTATAATGAATGATTACTAACTATAATGCTTCTTAAAAAATGCTTATTCTTACATGTTATAATATATTGTATTCAAATGTTAAGTTAGTTATGCTCTTGTTATACAAATGCTCATTCGATTTCCCATGTCGCAAACTATCACTACTCAACTATGATAGCTGAATTTGTATGTAAAGTACATCACACTTATATATAACATCAATTCCACTTCATATATAACATCACTTAAAATTCAACTTCTAGGCAAACCAATAGTGCATCAGCATGATAATGAGTATTATTGACAAAGGAAGAGTATAGGAAACAAAAGCCTATATGAGTTTTTATAGGTAATTTTGTACAAGTATAGTTGTTACAAAGTATGCAATCCTCACCCAATTTTCATTCTATTTCTATTCTAACATCAACGTACAATGACGTATAGAATGTTTATGTAGACTATCTTAATAGTAGACGTACCATGAATGGAACTACAAAAATGAAAAAATGGGTTAAAAAATGTTTAAGCAAGTCCACTTAGTTCTCATTGAAACTTATTTATTGCTAAAACTTTCTTACATGTTTTAATATTGTATTATTAATGATAACGATTCAATAATGATCTTATCCAAGAAATGCTTTAGATTATTATTCCACTAGTGATAATTATAGTTTGAACCCCAATGCCATTGTTAGAATTGCTTGAGTTAGTTAATCAAGATCTCCACATAAATAACCTATTAAACCTTGTGATGCTTCATTTGAAATCATTTAAGGAAGAGTATAGGTAAATAAACAACACAACATTTTTGTTGTCATTGTAGAAGTGGGGCGATGACCATATGCAAAATAATTTTTTTCTAGGATAAAATTCTATTATTTGAAATATGATTACAACACATAAGTTGTGTGACAAATGTTTCTCAAGATTCTCATAAAACCAATATTCTACAAGAAAATGGTTACTATTGAACTACTTTATACCAATTGGAAATTCTTGTTATAATTCTCCATTTGAATGTGATATCAATCCCTAGTGAATAATGATTTGGTCCCTTTTTTAATTGGTGTGCTAGATTGTCCTGGTCTGATATCTCTCTTATGTAAAAGGTAAAGTACTAAAACTATTTGTCAACATAGTTACCGAATGTGTATATTACTATGGAACTTATTTGTTAAAGTCAATTACTTTGGCATCTAATTCACATGGAGTTCGACCTAAGTTTCTTAGCAAGCATTTACTTCGTGTTTGGCTCTTTAATTATTTTTATCGGTGTAGTTGTATGATTTAGAGTTGTAATAGTTTAATTAAATAATTAGTCTAGGAAGTTGATCACTATAGATTAGCCATATATGATTATTTGTAGAATCAATCAGTATCTACAAGACCTTGGTCCTTTTGATATCTGAACAAATTAGTCTAAATGGAAGTGTGAGTGCATAGAACCCCATGTGAACATACTATGTCAGTGCCACATGAAATCATAAATGTTTAAATACTGTATATGGGATGGACAAATAAGGCCAATTTAGAGAACATTTTAGTTTGAGGTGAACCAAAGTATTCTCCAACTTGAAATTTGACATTATCCTAAATATCCAATTGAGCATTGACACAACAAAATCCTTGTTGAAGTAGATATTCAATCATTTATGTGTTGTGAATATGCAGAGTCACAAACATTCTAATTGAATTAATGCTTTGATGTGCTGAGGAAATTTGTCGGTGCTCCAGTTGCATGTGTTGTTGAAATTTGTAGCAATTTTCATAAGAGAATGAACTATCATGTTGGATTCTATTGCCTACAAGCTTCATCTAAAATTGAATTTTTGTGATACCTTATTTGTTCAAGTTCTATTAACCTCGAATATATGTTAACATACCTTATGCTAATTCTATAAGAGTCCTTGTTATCTATGTCAAATATTATGAAACAAATCTTTTGCTCTAAACAGTAACATAAGCGTTTTTCAACAAAATGAAATGTGACATCAAATGTACTACTTTTTTCCTTTTGGTTAAGTAAGGTAACAAAATTGTTTATGTCTACAATCTATAATTATGGCTTCAACAAGCACACTATTTTTTTGTAGCAATACAATTATTATTTTCCTTAAAAGGGTTGGCTGTTGATGGTTCCAAAGTATTTTGAATATCTTTAACCTCCCCTTGTTGAAATGATGGATATAATCCCAATTAATAAATTAAAATATTTTTCTAGGTTTGCCAAATAAATGAATGGAAGATGAATAATTTACAACATTAAGTTTTTATATTGCAAATGATTTGTTATGTTGTTGCATTAACCTCTTCATAGATCTTTTTTTGTCACCTTCCAAATATTCAAGTATCTAAAAAGTTGTGTCTTACATTGTTTCCTTAAATGTAAATCTCCTAAGAAAGTTTTGCTTCCTTTGTTTTAATGTCATAATGAAAGAAACCTTCCTTTGAAAATGAATCTGAATTGACTTTCCATTTAAAGCCTATGTATGTATAAAAAATCTAAAAGCAAGATCAACTATATCCTCCTTTAGATAATAAAGAATACTTCGGATCAAGATGTAGAACTTCTTGAACTAATTTGGAAACGTAGCAATTTGTTAGTGAAATGCAAAGTAGCATTGACATCTAAGTTGGATATTTAGAATCACATATCATCTTAAAAAACATATTCATTAGTGCTTTCTTCCGAATTTCCTTCCATGTAGATTTAGGGCTAAACAAATGCTCATTCTATTATTTCCAATAAATGGAACTAGTTACTTTTGATTGGAATATTAGATTTTCTATTAGCTCTTCATTTTTTTGAACTAGTTGCAATGCCACATTCATCACATCTACCAATAAGTTTTATTTTGCCATCAACTTCTAATTCTTTTTATTGCATAATCCTAAGTAATCTCATTTATACATCTAAATACTTAACCAATTTTCCTCAATTGGCTAACATAATTTGTCCCATTTCAACCAATGATGTAAAAGAATACTAACATTGTCCTCACACAAATTTGTGTTCAACATCAACTCTAGCCTATGAATTGTATGATTTAGATGGTGAGTGGACATGAGTGAGTGCTTTGGAAGGACATTTAAGACATCTTAGATAACAATTATTCTGCCTCCCACTAATAGTAAGCTTTTCCTCCTTCCAACAACTTTTCTTTACACCTTTTATATAGTACGTTTAAAATATCTAAATTTCTATCTCAGATTAAAAATATGACTATCCAAGGAAAGAAATCGTGTATTGTCTTGCTTAAAAATGGTCAAGCAATCTATGAATAGATTAAAAATATGACTATCCAAGGTAGATTGTTGATTTAGAAAGATTAACCTACATTATTGCCAATAACATAAAATGGTCAAGCAATCTATGAATAGATTTCATATGTTTGAAATTTCCCTTATTGAGCAAATCTTACCACCTATAGAGTTGAGCCATGATATTAGGGCATAGCCTTGAAACGTAGCACCAAATTGACTTTTCTGTGTCTCAAATTATTGCTTGAAAGTCTCGATGAATTCTTCCATTTTTGTGAAGTGAGGTGGTTGCTAGATTAGGTTGTCCTTCTCCATGCCTCAAGACGATTAAAAAAATATTTAGGGAGAACCATTGCCTATTATTGATATCCATGTTCTACCAATACTGATCCCAAATAAACCTCAACACTTGGATGAAAATGGAGAAGAAGCTAAATATGAATTCCAATGACAATGTTTTAAAGGCATTTATAATGTCAATTTTGAAGCTGTAGATTTTACCTATCATTTTGTAGTTAGTCAAAATTATAAACTCTCAAGGCATTAGAATGCCATGAAATGGATCACATCAAAGAATCTATCTTATTTACATTTATGAAATAATCTTAAGCAAGATTTTTTGCAACTAATTGCTTCGCATTTTGCATAAGAATTTGAGTGAAATTTACATTTGCTTATTGGCTTGAGGTGTTGTATTGTTATACGAGATTAAATTATTGGGGAGAGAACTAGATTTTCATTAGAAGGGCTCTTATGAATTGAACTGCTTACTTAATAAGAAACTTTTGGCTATTCGAAGGTGATTTCATGTAATTATTTTCAAGTAATGTGGGATGAAAATTTAATTTAAACCTTTTGGACTAGTAATTGTCTCTTTATCAAATTGAAAAATAGTATCCTAGATCTCTTCAAAGGTGAACTTCTTCATAAGTAGTCTATTTTTCTTCCTCTAAACATATTTGGAGAATATTTTTGAAGATATCCTTCTCATGTGTTATTTCCTTCTTAAAGAGGAATGATGGAGAAGAACTATAAGGCACTTTTCTATATGCACTTATTCCTTGAGAACATTGTTCCATTTAAATAAGTAATACTTGTGATGTATAGTTGATTCCCTTTCAACAACGTTGCCTTACCTTTTGGCACTAGAAGGCTTCTTCTATGGCAAGTTCAATTGTATGCCTCATCCTACATTCTTCAAAAGTGTTCTCTTAGAATATAATTTCACATTCCTTCACATTGTATTCAACTTATTTAATTTATTTGAATATATCTATAATGTGTTTTTTTCTAATATCTTAGAATATCCTCTAAATGCCTCTGTTTAAATGCCAATACTTTCATTTTAGTCAAGAGAAATTACCTTTAGTTCTTTAAAAGTCTTGCGGAAATTTTGACTAATTGTACACATATTTTGGAGCCTTTATTTCTTAGGTCAAATTTTTTGATGTTTCATAAAATGTAGTAGCATGAGAGTGTGATAAAAAACCATTTTCATTAAAGGATAAACTTCTGTAGTTTAAAGATGGTTCTTCTAATCTCTATTAGTTCAGAGCCTATCTAATATTTTCCAAACCCTTGTCTCTATCCATCCACCAACCCAGGTGTTATAAGATCCTATATAGGATAATTGTAAGAGCTTATATATGTTAATAAAACATTTGAAATATTGGAAGGCTTTTAGGTATGGGATTGAGCTACACAAATATTTTGTTATCAAAGTAATCACATTAAATTATCACCAAACCAGCTATGGGAGATTCATATTTTCATTGCTCTTAGTTAGTTGGCTCATGAGCCCATGTCTCTAGTACTTATTAAATGTCATATATATATAAAAGTACAATATATATCAAACTAAGATGTTTGATCTTAATCCTATAAGTTCAAATACTACTCTCCATTTGAAATGTTGTCACAAATCAATTTTTCATTACCAAGAATGAAATATGTTTTTAGGTATATTCCATGAAGCATTTGAAACCAACTAAACTTCTATCGTCCTATAATTTACTTGTTCCTTTGGTTGGAATAGAATCACTAGTAAAACTTTGTGCACCATGAATCAATGTTTCATGCATGCCATAGATTTGCACTTCAAAGTGCCATTGATATTCCACTAATCCATAACATTCTTTGCTATTCTCTAAGTTTTTTTCTTGAATTGGAGTGTAGTCCTACTTTATATAAATGAAAAATTGTTTGTGAACTCACTCAAAATTTACTGCAAATTGTTTTCCTTTCTAATGTAAAATTCATACTTTATTTCTTGTTGGCTTAGTGAATTTAAAGGTAAAAATGCGTACCCTAGGCCTATCATTTGGTAATAGATACGTCGTCCAACTGACATAATAGTTGTCAACTTACTATGAATTTAAGCTAAATGACCAAATCATTGTCAAGGAATTTAATGTTTTATGCATTATTTCATTTGTATTTTCCTACTAAATTTTGCCTCGTGATTCCTAAGTTAGAAGTTATTATACTCCAATTTTATTTTCTTCTATTAAATAACCATATTAGTTTGATTCCCTATTCTACTTTTATTTTCTTTTCCTATTTTTTCAAACTATACTTCTTATATCTTATTCATCTTATCATATTCAACCATTAACATTAAAGCACTTGTCCCAAAATTTGCTTCCCTATAGCAATTAGGTGACCCTATTGGTAATAACGAGAAGAATGATGGTAATTTATCACACTCAACCACATGCCAATTAAGAATTGAGAAACCACCTTTGTCATTATTTCAATTCTCCTTAGTTGTTCTTTCATTAGATACACATTAAAGTAGACATTTGCTGCATATTCCATGGTAGGTTTTAATGTGGATGCATCTATTTTCAATGATTTTTCAATTTTAGAGGCAATTTGAATTAAGAAAATTTATTGAACGAATGAATGGGTGAGTTCTTGAAGAAAAACTAGACTAGTGCTATGGACGATTCCTTATTCAGATGAAAGTTTTGAAAATATTCGAAAACAAACATTTGGTAATCCACAGTTTGTAATGAGTGGTTTAGCTTACATCGAAGAAGACAGTCTTTTGCTTTAATTGACTATAACATGTGTTGTGTCTAGAGCTACATTTTTCACTTTGTTTTAAAAAATGAACAAATGCATCACTTTATAAAAAGCTTCCAAACTTGGCCTCCTAAAAGAAAAATTCCTAATATGTGCCAATTTGAAGTATTCTAATCTTTTTAAACATTCATAGCTTCAAATATTATTTTATGTTATCTTTTGTACAAAGAAAGCATTTTAATTTTGGTTGGTGATGTTCTACACACCCCATCAACACATTAGTAATGATTAAGGGGAAAAGGAACCCAAACCACTACCATTCTAGCCTAAATATAGCTTGGCCTTCATAACTCAAATTAAGAGCTTACTTGATGTTTAAGAAAGTGCTAAACTATGTAGGCGTCCCATAAAACAATTGTGCCCTATAGAAGAATGATCATTGATAAAGTGTAAAGCAATTTACTAGCGTAACCTCTCACACCACCATCCTGGCCCTTGTCTGCCTAGTCCTTATGTCAATCCCTATCTCCCCATGTCCTAATTCCAATCAAAGATGAAATGTTACGAAAAGGTCGAACACAACATTCCTTAAACAAAACCAAGGGTTGGCTTATATTGTATAATCAAAGGAAAATGAGCAACCAATAAAAATCATCTTTAATTGTACAAACAATTTATTTTTATTTGCGGCAGTGCATATATTGATTTCTTTTTTTCACTTGAGATGAAGACTGAATGTGGAAAATTTCTTATGTTGCATGAACATTACTTAAACAATGAGGAGGATGATTAAATCTTCAATCACAATTAAATCATTTTCTTTCATAGAAAAGCATGGTTCTTCTTGAAATACGATTGCCAATATGAAAATATTTCAAAGAAATAATGTGATTAATTGACCATTGCCAATGGCTATAAATTTCAAATTTCGTTCAAACATAACTAGCCATTAGAGACAAATTGGAACAACACTTATAATTTATCTGGTCTAACGGCAATGCATTTCCCTTTATTTCTTTGATTTTAATGACATATTGATGCATTTGACTAAACATACCATATACCAACGATTGATGAGCCATAGGTGAAAAATGACTCTCATACATAATCCTTTACTCGAGGGCTTTGTTATCCACATAGCAAATGCTAACATCAAGTTCATTACATTAGAAGATATGTATTCACATCAAGTCAAGGTTTTCCCAACTTTCTTATTTCAAATTTGCAATTATCTTTAATTAAATTTGTTTAGTTAATGAATATATATATTCTTATGAGACATCAGAGGACTACTTTTTATTTGGATCTAATAAATGTATGCATCATGATTATTATCCTATTGTGATATATTGGTGCTGTGCCCTGATTTAAATATTAATAACAAAAGAATGCTAAATCATTGTTGTTAAAACCTTTTTGTGAACTTATTTTCAATTACTAGATGTTAAGAAATTGATAAATTTAATTTTATATTAATTTGTATTACTAATTAATAAAATGGCTATTATTATTTATCAAAAAAAGCTAAATTTAATATTTTTAATGGGCCATAATTTTTTAAATTAGAGAAATAAATTAAAAATATATAACACAAAGTAATATCATTAATACTAATAATTAACTTTTTATTATTGTCCTTTAATATAGAAAATATTTTTTATTGTTAATAAAATGAATTTATTTTCATTAATTATATTAATTATATGATAATAAAAATTAAATTTTATAACATTTTTTATGAAAATTGTTAACAATTATTAATGATGTTATTTAAAAGAAGTAAAATTATTCTTCAATAATATGTAATTATAACCTAATTATAAGATTAATAAATGATAACTTAAATGATGAAATTATTTTATTGTTATGTTTTGTGTGCTATAAAAATCTTTTGTAAGAGAAAAATTTATAACAATTATGGATAAGTCAATAAATATTTTATTCATGCGAAAACTTTTCATCCATAATTATGATATTAAAATTTTAAACTAATTTGGAATTGTATTTCTTGATAATTAAAATAAAATCCTATTGTCATTTATTTTTAAGAAAATAGTTATAAAAACTTTATTAGTATTATGTCATTTTTATTGTTATTATAATTATGCTAATCATTATTTGTAAAAAAATAAAATGTACTAATTGATATCTTTTATGCAAAGTTGTCATTTTATTCTCTATCATTTGTTATTTCTTAATATTTTGTACATATTAAGATGTGTTTTCTAAAATGTTAACAATTCATATTTTTGGAGTTTGGAATTATAAGTGAAATTAATCACTTTCTTGTTGTTATGTATTATTATTATTTAAAAAATATATTTCAATGGTTAACTTATTTAACTTTTAAATAAAAATGATCGCTAAGAACCATACAATTAGAACATGATTAAAATAATTTTTAAGTGTGTATTCTTCTTTAATTTTTTTCATAATTCTAATTAAATAGTATATCAAAAAACATGAAGCCATATTAATGAAATTATTATAGTGAGTATTTTGAATAAAAAGAAGAAGATATTTAAAAGAATTAGCATAACATAATAATAAAAATAAAAGTTGACAAAGAAAAAGAAGTACAAGAAGGAAAAATGAAGAGAATAAGATGGGTGATCTATAGAATTAAAAAAAAATTTTGAAAGAATATTCGAAAGGGATAGGATTAAGAAAAAATTTAGAATAATAGAATTAATAATAATAATAAAAAAAGAAAAATGAGAATTTCTTTAACAAATAATTAATTATTTGAAACTTTATTCCTAGTTATTCATTAAGATAATAATATTTACAATAATTATCTTCACAAACTTATGAGCCTAATTTATGTATAATTTGTTATTTTATAATTGTTCTAATAATTTTTATTATTTTGAAATTTATTAACTTTTTGTTATTTTTGTTACAATTTTACATATTATATATTCTAACTATTATGGTACTAAAAGTATAAGTTAATTAAGAAAATAGTTACAAATATTATATGAAATTCTATTAACTAATTTTAAAATAATTATAATACATTAAATAATTTGAAATATTTATTAATTATTTGTATGCTTACCTTAGTTTTAGTTAATTTGTAAATTAAATCCATTTCAAAAAGAATATTTTTCATGTAATATTGAGTTTATTTGAACATTTGTTTTTTCATCTTAATTAAAGCATTTATGATATTTAAAAAATGTTTTTTTTAAAATAATTTAAAAAAATTAAGTCCAGTTTTCTAATTGTTTTTCTTTATTAGTATTTTATTTCTTTTAATTTTTTATTCATTTAATTAAAATTTTTTAATATTTTTTCTTGTTTAGCATTTTCTTTTTATAAATAGATGTAAAATATTTTAAAAGTAACTATAAAGTTGTTTGTGACAAAATGGTAGATGAAAAAAGAGAAGAAACAAAGAAGTGAGACAAAGGAGAGAGTAATGTGACATACAAAGAGTAAGAGAGTGACAACATAAAAAGTAATAAATAGAATAACAAAAGAAATGGAATGGAATCAGAAAGAGGGAGTAGGACTAAATGAAAAGAAGAAAAGAACAAGGTGAGAGAGAGTGAGGGGTTGTTGGAGTAAGATATACTCTTTTAAAAGAAAAAAAGAAAGAGATTAAGATAAGAAAAAATTAATAAATGAGATAAAAGGAATTGAGATAGGGTTGTAATGAGGAAAGAGAGAGAGAGAAGGGAATGAAAGGAGTGAGAGGAGAGTTAGAGATAGTGATACAAAGAAATTAAGAGATTATAAAAGACTATGAAAGAATGGTGAGAGTAAGAGTGATTGTCATAGAGAGAAAAGAAAGGAAGACGAGATGGAAAGAAGAGCCAAATGGAGACAAAGCTAGAGATGACAAAAAAATTTGGTGACATTGATAGAATAAAAGATCAATGATAGGAAATCATGTATAGAGGATAGATTTTGTGTGTAGTAAAAGAGAAAAGACACAAAAAGTTTGAGGCAGAGAAAAGATAAAAGGGAAAAGGGTCACAATTAGAATAGTTAAAGTGTGAAAGGAGTAGAGAGATGATAAAGAGAGCATAAAAGGGACAAGTGATAATGTAAAATATGAAAAGATATGCAGATGAGAGAGATTTAGAAATAGAAAGAAAGATAGGGAGTTAAATAATGTTATTGATTGGCAGATATGGTTAATGATAAGGAAAGAGAAAGATTGAGAGTAACAAAAGAGAAAGAGAGTAAAGCAGATGATAGAGAGAAAGAAATAATAAGAATGGATAATACCATTATGAAAGTAAGGGAAAGGATAGATAAGATAGAAATTTAGTAGGTGGAGTAAAAGAAATGATTTACATCCTTATAAAAATGTCAAAAAAAAAAAAGAAAAAGAAATGATGCTCATGATAGAGAGGCGTAGAGAGAGTAAATAGAAATGCAAAAAAATGAATAGAATTTAGTGAATGAGACATAAAGAAAGGTAAGCAGATAGAGATATTTGGAAGTGGAGAGAAAGCACTAAAAGATAAAAAAACAAAAAGAAATGTTGAAAGTATTGGTAAGCTTTACATTGACAAAGTATAAAACAATAATCAAGTCAGAACAAGAATGGGGAGAGAGAAAGATGATAAGTTGATGAAGAAGGGTGATAAATATGGGTGAAGAAAGAAAAAGAGAAAAAAAATTAGCATGAAAGAAAGCATCATTATGATGGGGATGAGACATACAAGAATAAGAGACTACAACATAGATAAAAAAAAAGTAAGAAATCATGTAATAGTAAGACAAAAGTGTGAGAGAAGTGGAGGTAGATATAAGAGAGTCATAAGAGTGGGCGAAATTTTAATAAAAATAAAAAAAATATCAATAGCAAAAGTAGAAGGAGATGGAGAGAAATGGACTATAAGCAAGGGTTAGACGCAATTATGAGATCATAAGAGAGAGAAATTAGTGACATAAAACAAAGTGAGAAGTAGTAGCATAAGAAAAATGGAGTGAATAAGGGGAAGGTTTAGAAGGTGAGAGAAAGAAACAAGGAAGTGAGAAACTGTAAGGGGTCATAGTGATATATGAAGTCAAAAGCAATGAATTTGATTTAAATGGCCACAAGAATAAGTTAGACTCATATAAAAATATAAAGAAAGAAAATGCAAGGTATAGCAGAAGAGACTAAGAGATAGGTAGAGGGACATGAACATGATACAACGAGAGCAAGAGATTTAAAAAATTAAGAACTACAATTATTCCTAAAATTAATTTTTAAACAATGGCTAATAATAATTATTTTTTTATAATTAGATTAAATAATATTAATTGTTTTAATTATTACATAATAGATTGCTTAAATTATTTTTATTATTAATTAACACTATTGTAATTAAAGATTCTCACTAAAATTATTGATGAAAATTATGAGGAATTTGTGTTCTTATAATTAAAAGTACAAATATTATTATAACTATTATTGCTTTTATTAAAATAAAAATTGATTATTAGAATAAAACTAAATAATAGTTATGAGTGTAATGATTATTATTATTTCCATGATAATTATGGTAATTAATTCTTATAATTATAATAATGAGTTATTAAGAAAACTTTCGAATTACATTTACGAATAAAAATTTATGTTAGTGTTCTTATTACAAGAGAAGGAATCGAAGAATTAAAAGAAGCAATGAAGGATAGAGATAGTAAGAGGGAGAGAGAGAGATTAAAATAATTATAAAATAAAAAATTGAAGGGATAGTGTAAAAGAATTAAGAGAAAAAAAGAGTGAACGAGCATGTATGGGAAGTGAAAGTAGGAAGATATAGAGAATAGTAAGAAGAGCATTAAGTAAATGGAATGAATGATAACGAGAGGGAGAGCAATGGAGACAAAACTCCTAAATTGAAAGTAGGAGATATACAAAAAAAAGAATGATAGATTTATGATAGGTGGACAAGTGCTAATAGAGAGCTGTAGAAAGTTATGAGGGATGGGACAAACAACAAAAGAGATAAAGAACCAAGATAGAACAAGAAAGAAAAAATGAAAGAGAAGGAAAAGTGTTAATGGATAGTGCAATCAAGAAGTGCAATGAGTGATGCTGGGAAAATATTCTGAAACATAGTGAAACAAAAAGGAGGGAAGAAATAAGAAGAGAAGATAAGACAGAGAAGAGCATGGAGTGAGATGAAGAAGATTAAGCTAGGGATAGAATGAGATATAATGTGTGAAAGAGATTATAGATAAACAACAAAAATATTGATAGATTAAGAAAAATAAAGAATGTAAGTGATTGAAAGGCAAAAATGTGTACTAAGAGATAAAATGGATGACATATAGAATGATAAAAGGAGTGTGATAGACGATTACTATAGGACACAAAAAAGAAGAAAAAGTGGATGGGAGAGAAAGCTAGTGACAGAAGAGAAAGATGAGAGTGACTTATAATTATGAGGAAAGGAGAAATAACTAGAAGTAAAAGTTAAGGAGAATAGATAGGACTTAGAACAATAGAGGTAGAATAGAATAGGGAACTAAAAGAAATAAAGGGAAAGAGAGACTAGGAGAGAGAAAGATGTGGAGAATGGGAGAGATTTAAAGATAGAAAAGATAACAAGATGTACAGAGAAGATGGAAGGGAAAATTGATACACAATAGGGATAAGGATGGATTGGGAAAAGATTAGAGATAAAATAAAAGAGTGCCAAAGATGTAGATCAATAAAATGAGAAAAAAAAAGTCTATGTGGTCAAGTTGATAGATTGGTAAGAAAGTGGTCGATATGATATTAAAACATAGAAGCAAAAAAAGATATAATTAACCAAATAAAGAGTGAAGACAATCAAATAAACGTAAATAGATTCATGGACACCTTCAAAGTTCTATAGAAAAAAGTGATTAAAAGAGAAATATAGACATAAGTAGTGAGAGAAAGAGAAGGGTGAGGTAGAGACTTAGAAAGAGAGTGGAAAATAGAAAGATAAAAGAGAGAGAGAAAGAAAAGAAATAAATATTGATAAAAAGGCAATAGGAAGAGACATGCATTGATCAAGGTGTAGAGTGACAAAACACAAGAGTGAGAGAGATAAAGTGATATGAAGAGAGATGGAATTAGATATAGAGAGAAAGAGAGAGAGTAAGGACTACCAATAAAGATAGAAAATAGAAAGAAGATGGACAATCAACTAGAGGGAGAGATTTGCTGATTGGAAGTGAGAAAAGAAAAAATAATAAATAAAAACTAATGAGGGAGATATATACTTGATTAGGGAGATATAGGTGCAAGAAAGGAATAAAAAAGGATAGGAAGAAATAACATAAAAGTGGCATGGAACAGAAAGAAAGAATAGTGTTAGCAAGATAACAAGATTTTCAAAATAGGAAAGATAAAGTGAAAGAGATAAATAGAGATAAAAGTCAAAGATAGAATAAAGAGAAAGGAAGAAGGAAAAAGAAGATTGTTGTGATAGAAGATAAATAAAGGAAGAAGGAGAGAGAATAAGAAATAGATTAATGAAGAGATGTAGAAGAAAGGCATCAAAGATAGAATGAAGGGAAAGAAAAGAGAGGTAAGATAGCAAAAAGAAATATATGGAGGTAATATCGAGAAAATCCAAGAGTGAGTACAGTTGCAACATCACATAGATCATGCGAATGTTCTACTTAGAGGTGGACAAACTTTATTTTAACTTAGAGCCAATCTTGCATTGGATTTAATTCCTTTTAAATTTCCTTATCAGTACCATTGTTGGTTTGGTTATGTTCAACCCATGTCTATTATCATATTTTAGTTTTCATCATACTTAATTTTCTTTCATTCAATTCATCTAGTTATACTTTATTTTAACTTGTTTGCAAGTGAGTTGGAAGTTCTTCAAGTATTTTACACATAAATTTCAATTTTTGCAATTGTTCTAATAGTTATAATTTTTGCTAATGAAAAATTTGATTAGATTGACTTAAATTACTCTTTATGACTATTTCTTTCTTTAGTTGCTCATTATTACCAATGTTGTTCTACCACCTTATTTGAACCAGCCATTAATAAGTGCCAATTGACATTGACCAATGAAACAATATCGACCCTAGAACTCGTGTCATTCTGCATAAGAATCTCACATGTGCAACATCACCTCGCTAGCTATCGTATCGACTTTAAGTTTAAAATATTATATTACATTACTTCAATTTATCTCATTTCAATATTTATACATATTTTCTTAAAATTAAAATAAGAATTTATTATTATTTATCCTTATTTAAGTTTGTAGTTTGGAGTAATTCCAAAAAATGTTCTATCCAGATAAAAGGAACATCAATACACTCATCTCCATGAGATCCATCGAGTAAAATATTTTTTGAGACTTTTTTATTTGTATCATCTTTAATAATTAAGGATCATGTTGTTGATTTAGTTATGATAATACATAAATCTAAATCTACTCACCAATAACTGTCCTATTAATTTGATTTGATTTTTTTAACCTTTACATAAGTTTATCCCATTTTATATTTAGTAAATTTGACTTAATATTTAAATAATGTTTTTTGATATTTAATATTGCTTGTTTTGTTGATTAATAGTAATTCAAAATGAGGTATAATCAGAATGAAACAAATGTCATTAGACTTATTATGATGAGACATATCTAATTAAAAAAATTATTTAATATTTTTTAAATGTTTTATTTTCTAATATTTTAGCACGTTTTATGAGATATTTCATTTATAATAGATTTTATGATCAAAGATGTCACACTCAATCTCTTAAATATCTTATAATGTGACTTTCTCAATAAGTTTTCTATTTCATTAATTTTTTATAATTTCTTTATGTCGTTATTTAATTATAAATCTCATCTTCTATATCTTTTATATCACTATGATTTTATTAAATTATATTACTTTAATTTATCTAATTTTAGTTGTAGTATATATTTACTTAATATTGATAAAATATTTTATCATTATCTATGCATATTTACAATAATAATTTGCAATAATTTCAAACAAGATTTGATCTAAACAAAAACAAACATCATTGGATTCATTTCAACAAGATAAAAAAAATTGAAAATTCCTTCTTCACTTCTTAAAGTACTTTATTTATAAGTTTTGGGATGCTTTACAAGATATTTAATATAAATCTAAATCTTCTATCATGTCACCTTTACACCACTTCAATTTTGTTATACTACATCATTTTAGTTTATCTTCTTTTAGCTTTAATATATATTTACTTAATATTAAATAACTAATTTATTTTTTTTATGCTTATTTTCTTTGTCATTTAAAAAAAATCCAAACATGCTCTATATGAGAGAGTACAAATCTTTAGACTCATCTTCACAAGCTATATCCAATCAAACACTCATTTTTATATTTTTAAATATTTGATTTTCTATGTTTTGGTTACATTTTATGCATAATATCATTTTGTATTGTATTTGAAGATTGAGTCTATTGTAGTCAATCTCCTTACTTCCTTAGAATGCAACTTTTTATCTCAATATATCTCCTCTTTTACTTAAAATCCCATGCCTTTCTACATTATGTTACCTTAAATTTTTTCACATCGTGTTGTTTCAATTCATATCATTTCAACTTTAAAATATATTTAATGAATATGAAAAGTAATTATTATATTGGTTTATTTAATTTTGTAATTCATAATAATTCCAAACATGGATTGATGAAGATAAACCAAACTTCACCAAGCTTGTCTCGATGAGATCTATCTAATTAAATATTAATTTTGTTATATTTTTTAATGTTTTCTTTTCTTTGATTTTTACACTCTTTATAAAGACATGTCTATTCACAAATATTTTATAATCATGAAAGTTGCACTTCATCTTATTAATATGATTGAATGCAACTTTCCCGTATATGTTGTTAATTATTATCATATTTATCATTTTTAATTCCTTATATTACTATTTAACTCTAAATCTTCCCTTAATTAACTTGAGAATTTTAATCTATATTTAATTGATATTAAAATAATAATTTTTTATTATTGAAACTTTTGTAAAATAGAAAGTCATCATTATTCAAAATGTTGTCTAATCAAGAGAAAAAAATTGTCATTGGACTCATGTTAAAGAGCACTTCCTAATTAAATGTTTATTTTTTATATTTCAGAAATTTTCTTTTCTATAGTTTTCACCTGTTTTACGAGGCATTTTCTTCATACGTTTTTTGAGGATAATAGGCATTACACTAGATCGCCTTATAGCTTTTTAATGCCACTTTCGAATAAAATTTATATCATTTTTTTATTTTTTTAATATGGTTATATTGTAATGAAACTCTAATTTTTCACTCAAATGACCTTTACCTCATTATAACTTGGTGATATTACATTGTTTTCATTTACTTACTTTCAGTATTAATACATTTTAACATTAAAGTAATAATTATTTTATTTATGCTTATTTAACATGACACTTTTTTATAATTACAAATGAGATCCAATCACGATAAGACAAATATCATTAGACTCATTTTGATAATCTCTAAGTAAATAATCATATTCATATTTTTAAAAATTTTTCTTTGTAGGTTTTTTAATAAACTTTATAAGACATTACAATTTGTATTTTATTTAACGATCAATGATGTAACATGTAATTCTCTTAATATCTTGCAATGCAACATTCTTACACATTTTTTCTTGTTTTCACTAGCGTCTTACTTCTATTTCGTTATATAACTACAAAATATTAATTCACCCCTAGTGTAATCCTTTGCACCATTTTTATTGGTTGCATTACTTCATCTAAATTTATTTATTTTCTACTTCATTATAGATTTATCATTCAATTGTGTTCAATAATTCACATATTTATAGACATTTTTAATGACTAAAAACACTAGGTAAACTAACCAATTAGTCATTACTAATTTAAGTGAAAATTCCATCATACAATATTAATTAATAAATTATAAAAAACTAATGGCTTGAATGAATTGCTAAAAGAGCAATTGCATGGGAGTTAGTCGATGGAAAGGATCCTAGAACATTGGATCTTGAAAACTTCTTTATTGGTTGAATAGGATTAGATAAACACTTATCAGAAATAAGGATTTAATTTGGACCATTTGATTTGAATTGGTATTTAACATCCCTTTTTACTTCATATGCTCAAATAAAAACATTGATTTGGAGACCACAAACTTGTGTAATTAAATGGTGGATTAAAATAAGTGTTCTAAAATGGCAGATGTAGTCTCTAGTTCAAGTCCAGGATGGCCCAGCTATGCCAGCAGAAAGAGGGAAAAGAATATTTGACCAAGTAATTGTAGAGATCAATTTACCAATTTTGATCGCATTGATGTGAAACTGGTACAAATTTTAAAGCAACATTAAATGAGCGATGGACAACTATGTCTTTATCTGAGTTATCCTCCATTATGAATTTTGTATATTTTTTTGGGGATACCTACCCCCTTGCTTTGCTCTGAAAATTAATTATGTTTAGATTTTATTAGTTATCAATAAATCCAAAATTGTTCAAAAATTTTGGGGGTTATTTCCTCAGCATGAAAAGTGCAGTTAAATAAATTTTTGTACTTTGCTCTGACCTGAGACTTTTGGTTCTTATTAGAAATAGATTTTTCTTATTTGCAATTTAAATTAAATAATCATTTTTTATTAATTAAGTATTATATGCAAAATATACTTTTTGTAGTAAGTTATTGAAAAAAGGATTTTGAAATATATGATCATGAATAAAAAAATTATTTGGACAATCAAGATAAGATATCGAGTTTAGAATCTTAATAATTTTCTAAAATAATTAATTTAAATAAAATTTAATATTTTTACCTTATGTGAATGATTTTAATCAATTTTAACATTCTAATTAAGAAAAATTGAAATATCTAAAATTAAATGTAAAATATATTGTTTTGCTCTTTATAACTTTTATCGAGATGATCTTCATGAAATTTTATCGCATTTTTTCTTTGTTAAATTCTCCCAAAGATACAAGCATCAATTATTTAAAATCTAAAAATTCACTTAAACAATTTTATTAATAATTCATAGAGTTTATTATCATCAAGCAAACTGCCATGATTAATGATGAATAACATAACAAACTATCCAACATTCCACGAAATGATCATCAAACTGTCAACTATCATCTAATAATGAGATTGTCTCTCTATTTCTTTTCTTTTTCCCAAAAGGATTGTTGAAACTATAATCACAAATACAAGCATTTATGGAATTATTTTGACCATTGGATAAGATTTGATCAAGTTTTGAATAATCAAGAGTTTCTTTATATTTTTTTTACCCAAAGTATCCAAACATTCATGTCTTTCTTGATTATTGTTAAGTATGGAAGCAAAGATATCTCTTTCTTCTAAAACAACTTTCTTAATAATAAATGAATATTAGTATATCGATATAGTATCACCTGTTATACTTTACATAGCCTATTCATTTCTCCTAATAACTTAGATAAAGTATGTTTTTCAAGTCTCTTTAAATGAAAAGTATATTCAGCCATAAAACTTTGCAATCACTTGTTTTAATTCTACATATTGTTCATTTTGAGCTAAAATAAAACTTTTAGTTAGAATATTTCCATTATATACAATATTTTCATTCTTAATAGTTAATATAGGTCTACAAAATATATAAAAGTATTGTGTCCATGACATGCATGTGGGGGATGAACAAAATATTCATCTTTTTCTTAGTCTTATTCTTACTACACATCTCCTTCTTTTCTCTTTCATTCATTCATTCATTCATTCTTTCTTTCTTCCTCTTCTTCTTCTTCTTCTTCTTCTTTCCCTCTTCTTCTTCTTCTTCTGTTCTTCTTTTTCTTCCTCTTCTTCTCCTTCTTCTTCTTCTTCTTCTTCTTCTTCTTCTTCTTTCCCTTCTTCCTCTTCTTCTTCTTCTTCTTCTTTTTCTTCTTCTTCTTCTTCTACTTCTGCTTCTACTTTTTCTTCCATTTTTTATTTAATTTTTCCTTTCATTCTTCTTTTCTTTCTTCTTCTTCTCTTTTTCTTTCTTTCTTTCTTTCTTCCTTTCATTCACTCTTTCTTCTTCTTCTCTTTCATCTTCCTCTTCTTCTTTCCTTCTCTTTCTTTCTCTTTCTTTCTCTGTTTCTTCTTCTTCTTCTTCTTCTTGCTTTCTTTCATTTTTCTTTCTTATCCTTCTTCCAGTTCTTCTTCTATTACTTCCACTTCACTTTCTTCAACATCTTCTTCTTCTTCTTCTTCTTCTTTCTCCTTCTCCTTCTTCCTCTCCTTCTAACTCTTCTTCTTTCTTTCTTTCTTTCTTTCCATCATTCATTCTTTCTTTCTATTTCTTCATCTTCTCTTTCTTCTTCTTTTTCAAGATCTTTCCTTCTTCTTTTACTACTACTGCTTCTTCTCCTTCTATTTCTTTCATTCTTTATTTCTTTCGTTCCATTTCCTTCTTTTATTTCTTCTTCCTCTTTTTCTTCTTCTATGTCTTCTTTTTCTTTTTTTTCTTCCTTTCTTTCTTCCCTTTTTATCTTGCCCATCTCCTTCCCCTTCAATTCCTTCTTCTTTCATTTTTTTTCTTCTTTTTCTTATTCTTCTTCTTTTACTCTGTATTTAATTCTTTCTTTTGTTCTCTCTTCATCTTGATCATCATCATCATTTTCTTCTTCTTCTTCTTCTTCTGTCTTATTTATCTTCTTTTTCTTCTTCTTTCTATCTTCCTTTCTTTCATTCATCCTTTCTTCCTTCCTTTCCACTACTTCTTCTTTGATAATTTCTTTCTTTCTAACTTTTCATCGTCTTCTTCTTCTTCTTCTTCTTTTGCTTTTTCTTCTTCTCCTCTTTTTCTTCTTCTTTCTTTCTTTCATTCTCTCTTTCTTTCTTTCTTTCTTTCTTTCTTCATCTTCTCCATCCTCTTCTTCTTCTTCTTCTTCTTCTTCTTCTTCTTCTTCTTCTTTTCTTCTTTTTCTTTTCTTCTTCTTCTTTTCTTCTTCATCTTCTTCTTCTTCCTTTTTCTTATCTTCTTTCTTCACTTTCTTCTTCTTGTTCTTCTTATTCTTCTTTATCATCTTCTTCTCCATTCTTTTGTCTTGTTCTTCTTATTATTTTCTTTCTTTCTTTATTTCTTTCTTCTTTCTCTCCTTTGAGTTGTAACTCGAATTGAGTTTTTAATTGAATGAAGATGATGTTTTCTTATGCAGTTGATTAATGCATTATAGTGGTTCAATTTGTATTGCAAAACTAGGATATCCACAAACCCAGGTTTACTATTTCTTTTTATCTTTTTCATAATGATTGTGTTGAATTAGGGTTTGTTCATCTTTCTAAACAATAGGTTGACTTTTTGTCATTGCATCGTGATTGTAGGGTTTTGTTTGTTTTGACAATTATGGATGAAAAATGTTCAGGCAGATGAGATTGAAATATCGCATAAAATAAACTTTTATACATGTATGAAGATAAAATTAAAATAGTTGCATAAAAATAGAATTGTTTTTTAATTTTTTGAGTTATTCATAAAACAAATGTATAATAAATTTTCAAAATTAATTGATTTTTCTCATTTCAATATTGATTGATTGATTGATTTAGAGATAGAACTATTTTTTGATTTTCTTATTTTTGTATAAAACAAATGTATAAAAAAGGATGAATTATTAAAGATTTTGTTGAAGACCACCACATGAACATGAACATCTTTTTTTTCTTGATTGCATATAATTATTTATTTTTGACTTATTTTCTGTGTTGAAAAGCTAAAACAATGGCTTAATCAAACCTACAATATAACATTACTTTAACCATCAATAGTACACATCCTTTTTTGAAGAAAAGGTAATTTCTTGTCCACTTTAATCCCTTATTTGTATTACATTACTCTAGCCATCTTGGAAATTTTACAAATAGATAATTATGTCCTTATGAAGTCATTGCTGGACCATTGATAAAATCCATTAAGTTATTGTTCTAAGAACTTATTTGTATTGGTAGGAATATATACAGTTCTTACATATGACCTGATTGTTTTGAATCAACAAAAGGTATTCATCTATCAGTAAATTTCTTAACGTCCAAGTTCAAGTGGGGTCAATAAGCATACCTTTGGAAATTAAGGGTGGTCTTTGAAACTCCAAAGTGTTCAAGGCCTTGGTAATGTGAGCTACACTTATGCATCATTTTTTATCACCATCATGATGTACAACATTTTATTTGATAAAATACTCTAAGTATTTTCCTCTTTTTGTCACTTGACAAATTTTGCAAAAGTTGGGGTCATCTTTTCAGTTTATAAATTACTCCTTAAATTCCGAAGGTTATATTTACATAGTAGTTGTTAAATATTGTAAGATTGAAGGAGGGTGAAAAAGCATATTTACAAGTTTGTTTAGTTGCCTTGTATTTAATAATAAGGCTGAATTATTGTAGGTATGACAACCACTTAAATTGTCTTGCATGTTGTAGCTATTGTTGAGTTTGCAAATATTGGTGTGGCTAATGATCTGAATGTACTAAGAATTATTTTCTAAGGATGTGTAGCCCTTAATGTTTTATAGATTGAAGTAAACAAATAAGCTATTAATCATTGATTTGTTTTTTATATTCTCCTAGTAGTAATTAAGTATAGTATGCTAGTGGCTCGCCTTATTACAATAAAACTACATCAATAACTTAGCATAATTAATCTACTTTAATTTAAAATAAATTTGTAGATTGGTGGAGCTAGAACTGGTACTTCAAAAATTACAACTTTTTTTTATCGAAATGGCTGTTAATTTAATTCTATCCACTCAAATTTTAGATGTAAGCATGTTAGTGCATGTAAAGGTGTTATTATTTCAAGGAATCCTTTGAGGAATGTTCTTAGGTATTGACAAGCTCTATGAAAACCACTAATAATGGTAACATCATTTAGTTTATACCATGTCTTAGTTGCATTAGCCTTCTCCTTATCAATGTTTATTTCATCCTTTCCAACTTAATATCTCAAATGTAAAAGTGGTTTCTCTTGCTTACTCGCACTTCTTCTCGTTCATCTATAAATGTTGGGATTGTAATATAGCGAACACCTTCCATAAATTCTTTATGTCCCTCATGAGTATTACTATAAATAACAATGCCATGATGGTAGACTAGCATAAAATCTTCTAAGTAATGGAAAAGAAGGCCGTTTGTTAGCCACATGACCTTTTCTTAAGCATTACACAAGCAAACACCATTACTAGCCACTCATACAATCTTTGCAGGGTTTTAAAAGTTTTTTTTCCAAAATTTCTCTATCTCTGATATATAATTGATGACACTTGCTTAGACTTCCAAGTTTGTCAATGCTCATGCAAACTTTAGTTGGTCTAATAGATCATTAATTCTCATATTGGATACCTATTCATACAAAGAGATTTGGTTAAGAGCTCGACAATCCACAAACATGAACCAACATCCATCCTATTTTGCACTATTTCAACTGGAAAGCCAAATGGTGAATTAGTAGGCTTGAGTACTCGATACTTCAATAACTCCATGAATTGCTGATTAATCGCTTCCTTAAAGTTGTTTAGTAAATAGTGTATAATATTCTCTTAGTATCTTCTAAAGTTCTTTAAGTATATTACCATATTTTTTACAAGCAATAGTTAGCTTCTCATGTCTAATTAACAATAATGCATAATTTAGACTTTTATTTGCTAATCTATTTTCATGGATAGTAGTAATAATATCAACTATTAACTTTCATGTTTTCAAATATCTATCCAACTTTTATGAATCAATTCTATTTGGCTTGGAAAATAACTATCAAAACTGCTTTGTGGACAAATTCAACAATATATTTTTAATTGATTTCGAATTTTACCTTATATTATCTATAAACTCTTGCTTTAGAGACTATGAGACATAACCCATGAGAATAGAACTTGGATAAGTACCACCTTCTAAGTAGAGCTTCTTCACAAGGCTTTTAAAGATTAAATATTTCTAACTGCATTGTCTATGATACCATTTACCAAATTATTTACATGAATGCAAGTTCCGAAGCATTCCACTCTTCTTACTATAATTTCATTAATTATGAACTCTGTTGGCCCTACCAAAAGAGATAGAGTCATATCTTTCTATTGTCGAGCCTCAAGAATCGTATTAATATTAGTTGCAACAATGATCTTTTTTTCCTATTTTTCTTAAACATCTCTAAGAAAAGATTAGTGTAAAAGATCAATCATTTTTCTCATATTTGGCTTTGCTTTTGTAGTGGATACAATTTTTGTGACTCTCATTTCTAAATGGTGTTTTTATTATTGTGGTTACCACGCGCTTTATTGGATATTAAAATTTTCTCTTTTGTGTGTTCATTATATTAGTGTTAATCATCTCGAAGTCTTAAATCCCATGTCTTTGGCTCCATATTTTGATTCTTATTTTTAATGGATATTATATCAATGGCCATTGTAAATCTTCTTATTTATACTAAAGATTGTATAAGGAATAAGGTTAGTTATGTAGCAATAGTATAATAGATACCTTAGAAGTACAAAAATAATGTCTACATCTTTGTAATATATATCATTAATGTTATAGCTTGTCTTTGAAATTTAATGGTGTAATCATATATTGTTTGCAATTGTCAATATCATAGACAATGCTACTTCCTCCACCATTCACACAAAGAATGGGAAAAAATTTTTATCAAATTAATTTCTTAAGTACACTCCATATTAGCTATATATCTGAATGGGTTCTTAAATTAAAATTCAACTAGGCCAATGCATGCCTCAATATTAAACATTCCAATTTTTTATGCTTTACCAAACTACACGTTATTCGATAAAAGATAAGCTTTTTAGATTTTAAATAAAATAGTTATAAACTTTATGTTTTAGTAAATTTATCATGCTTGTCAAGACAAAATTATTTTCTACTTGGGTTAGTTTTAAATATTTAAAAATATTATATTATTGGGATGAATATCTGACATCAAGTTTTATTTGCATAACTTTTAAGGAACCTTTTTTCATAAATAAATATAGGAATAGATATTTAAAATGTTTTATTTTATTTTTAGTATATTTTTTATTTATGATTTATATTTGCTAAATTTTTTGTAATTTGTATTTGCACTATTTTTATTTAATGTATTACATTCAATTTTTTTATTATAGAAATTATTCTAGTTTGATTTAATAATAATATCTTATGTATATAAGGTACAAAGAATTTAGAAATTTAAAATTATTTTAGTCTACATTTTTATTTAACATGAAAGATAATTTATTTAGAATATTCTGATCTTTCTCTACTAGCATTATCTTAATATAGCTTTAATTATTCTAAATATTTCTTTATAATAATTAATTTTCTTAATAATTTTATGGTTTTAAAAATATTTTTTTATAAAAATTTATAATTTTGTTATATATTGATTGTTTTTAGTTATGTTTTCAATTTAAATTTTCTAATTTTAATTATTATAAAAGAAATTTCATTTTTTGTTATGATTCATTTTCTTGAGAATTTTATATTTATATATTATTTTAACTTTGGCGTCTTGTTTATGATTTTTAGATTTTTATTATATCTTTTATTAGAAATATCAACATATTAAATAAAATCTTCAATATTTAATTTCTATAGTAGTTATATTTTGTAATTATTTGAATGGTTTTATAAACTAATAAATTTCTTGTGATTATAGAATTAAAAAATTGTGAATACATAATGTATATGTACTGAATAATCAAAACAATTTTCTACTTAATGTTTCAATTTATGATAGAGTTTATGTTATTGACATCTCTTCAATCATTACACTATCAAGAGAACCATTTCATATGCAATTTGACAAAATTTTAAAATTTTAAACAATGTTTTGAAGTAATGTTTTCTTAACTCTATAATTTTCAAAACTCTTTTTTTTTGTAGCTTTGTTTCACTAACATATTTTATAATTTAAATATGATAAATATATAATTCAATGAAAATTATAACATAAAAAAATCCTTATCATGAAAGTTCCAACATTAAAATTAAAGAGATTAGTTGCTATATGTATAATTCAAATTATTGAATGAATTGTAATTTATGTGGTTCTTATAATCTAAATGATTTGAGTTTGTTAAGTTGTTCTCATAATAAACCGTTCTTAAGAACAAGAAAGTTTTAATTTATATGATTTTTCATGTAAATATTTTTGTAATTTAAATTAGAGTTTGAGAGCTTCCTTATGTTTGTGTTAAAAAATATGTTTAGTAGGATCATTATTTAGTTTGATTAATTAACATACATTATGAAATCAAAAAAATATGAGCCCAAGCTTTAGAAAACAGATGTCCTTATTTTGGTAAGCAAGAAACAAAAGTTATCATATATTTAATAGTCTAGCAAACAATCATCTTATTAGTTGGCATTGAATGTTATCCTATTTAAATTAATTCTTCATGTTAAACTAAAATTGTGTTAGTTATGCAGTTGTCTTAACAATTATTATTAATTTTCTTGACATCATAATTTTTAATTCATTTTCTATGATATTTTCTTTTTCAATATTTTGTGTCAATTAACTAGATATCTTACTATTTTCTTAAATTAGTTACTAACTTTGTAGTTTGTAATATATTGAAGCCCATACTATTTCAACTTATCTTACACTTTTGTCTATAAATATATTTGACCAAGTGTTAATCAGAAGTACAATAAAATCTTTGAACCCTTAGTATCTATCAAATTATTGATAGTAATGCTTCAAATAGGAAGTTAATGGATTCATCATAAACATTTTTAAAGTTTCATGTTCAAGCAAAGATCCTTTATTAAATAAATGGTTGAACCATATATATCATATATTAATTCTTAAATATTTCTACAATCTCTTCAATAGATGCCATGAGATCTATTTTGTATGATTTTCAACCTTACCCAATAATTAATAAGTATCTTATTCATCTTTTTATCAATTAGTGCCAATATATTTATAAATTCTTTTAGCAAAAATTTCTTTGTTATATTGTCTTAACGCAAATGTAGAAATATATAATCAAAATATTGTGAAGTGTAATTTAATCAATAATCTTTTATTCGTGAGAACCCAATGTGGTAGGAAAATAGGGATAGTAATATAATTTAGAGGTATATTTACAACTATGAAGATTCTAAAACTTCGATTATAAGTAAAACAATAATGAATATAAATGTAATTCTCAAGTATCATTCTCAGACTTAATTAGTAATGGGGAAATGCATTTATTCCTCTTATTTTGATTAAAACAACATGAATGTCATGTAGCTATAGCAATTATAACACCTTATTTCTTTTATTTCATAATGTGTACATTATTCTTAATATTTTTAGCTATATAATTGCCACATATTTAATTAATTTATATGATTTCTTCTGAATGAAAATTTTAAATTTAAACATATTTTAACATTCAATATAGAAAAAATGAATGCTCAATTTTCAAAATTTAAAATTTGAAACTAGAATGATTGTGGAATTGTATAGTTTAAAATGTAACACATCAATCTTGATTAGGCTTAATGTATCAAAATGAGCTTATAGGTTTGTCATACAATTAAGTTTTTTCTCATCCTTATTTCTATCCTATTATGAATTCCTGATAAGATATGAATAAGATTGTTAAATATTAGCGGTTCATTGTGGAAGATAAGGGGATTTAAAATAACTTTTTTGTATTGTGAATTTCATAAAACCATAAGAAAAGATGAATATAATAAAAAAAAGAATCTATTACCATTTCATAAATAGATTCATAAATTTAAGGAGCTTTATATAGAAGACCAAAAGGGGTGTAATTAGAAGAGGGTTAACTCAGAATAATGAATTGTGGCTACTCCAACCGAAGACTAGCTTGTCGTAAAGTAAATTCTCTGTTTAAGGTGGTGTGGCCGTTGCTATATAAGCTATTAAGACGTGCTTGTGACTTAAGAAATTTCAACCATAAAAAGGGAATTTGGAGGGGCCAACTTAGTGGATACTAATTAAAAAAAATTGAGGTAAGCTATGAGGAAGAAAAGGGAGGATTAAAGTGTTCAAGCAAGGAAAGATGTTGCAAAAAACAAGTCCTATACATGACTTTTAAACATAGGATGACACAGGAGTTCATATAATGACTTTAGCTTAGATCTATGCCAAGATAAAAAGGAATTGCTTTGTTAAAATGTTTATGAAACCTTGGAAATTGATTGTGATAACAATTAGTCATTCTTTTTCATGAAACTTGTTCAAGGAGAAAATTCTTTCTACCCAAGAATAAGGGAGGCTTATTTTAGTAAATGAATGGTTTAATTTTCACTCTTTCCAATGTATTGTTCCTGTTGAGTGACAAAAATGTATATTACATTTTTTTCTATAAATGCAAACTAGATTACATGATCACATATTGCATGTTTGGCTTTGCTTATAAATATATGTGGAGACGATTTTAGAATAGAAAAGTTTTTATGGAAACTCATCTTAACATTGACATCACCATGTAAAATAAGTGAATAGAATGCTAAATTTTATGCCTATTTGGTTATTTATTTTGGTTGTGTAAGAATTTATGAATTAAGCACAAATTTTCATGATAATTATTAAAAACATGGAGCATCATGGAGAATGGAAGTCTACTAAATATAGCCCTCATAACCTTGACATAATAGCCCCTTTTTCTTATTATATATTGTTAATAATTAGGATCCTTGGTGTAAGTCTTCTTCTTTTTATGTATAATTGATGCTTAACAGTATGGATTCAATGTAATATTTGCTTCTTAATTATGGCATGATTGACAAAGGCTTTTTTGCCATAATGAATAAAGAAGTGTGTAAAGCAGAGACCTTATTATAATTTTTTTATATAAACAAATTGTTTGAAATGTATTTTCAATGTGAGGAACTACGATTGTGTTTAAAATTATGTAATAAATAATTTAAAGTCACTTGAAAATAAATAAAAAAACTCTAGATAATGCTACAACAAACCATTCTTTTGTCTAGGGTCAGCTTGTGAAGCATGGAACCATTGGCTTGGCTAAGTTATAGGAGGCACTGGTTCAACCCTCAAGAGAACCTAAATGGATTCTATGATATGTGCAATTCTTGGTTACTACTTAGAAAGTCTTGGAGGTCTCAATGCATGGCCTTAGAAGAAGGCTAAGTTAAGTAGAAATATGAGAAGCAACCAAAGAGTTTGGTTATCTCTAAAACTATAAAGGTTAGGGTTAGGCATTATGGTAAAGGTTTTATGGATAATTCAAAAACTTTATCATAGTCAAATTGTGACTTAAGGATCTTGGGTATGAATATGTAAGGTAAGAATAGGTTTGGAACCATGCTTAAAGGCAAAAAAAAATAATAGAAAATATGCTATAATAAAAGGTAATTATAATAGCCACATGAAATACCAGTTGTGAACCTTTATGAATAATGAAAATTAAGCTTCGGTTAGGTAAGCTATCGACGAAGAAAATGCAAGAAGGTAGAATAGCTTAGAAAAAGATAGGTTTGTGCTAGGTTTGGCCATGTAAGTAATGTGGTAATGATGTTTGCTATAATTTTGATATAATAGGCTATTTGTCTAAGGTCACAAGCAATTCTTTTTAAGCTCTAAAGTCACATGATGACACTCTCATTGGTGATCTAAGGAATGTGTCTAGGCTTAGAAGAGTCCATATGACAGTTACGATGACTATGGATTGCTTTGGGATCATAAGTGTCACTAGTGATACTTATGTGAATCGAGACTTTGTTGCACCAGCTATAAGTTAAATATAGAATTAAGAAGAAAAGTAAAGCCATTATAAACTCTATGGTTATCGTAGATAAGAGAGATCCAAAAAAAATGTTGGCAAGATTAAATATATGAAAATTGGGCTAAGAAAGACTACATAGATAAATTAGGATGTAATTGACACCCTAAGCTATTTAGATATAATTGACACTAAATTATCAACACACACACACACCAAGGAGATAGACATTTTTGCTACCCCACTGCCTTTGCCTTGGTGTTAGTTAAATTAGAATAGTTAAGCATATAATGGAGTATCACATTTCATGATAAGAAGCTCTAGAACTTGCTGGAAGTCATTGTGTAAATTTTCCAAGAAGAAAATAGCTACACATTTAGTCTCATAAGAAATCCAATTGTGTGCTTTTTTTCTATAGAGGACCACTTATGGTTCTTGAAGACTCTTAGAATCCTACATTGATGCCCATATGATTATCATTTCCATGTCAAATGTTAGATTATATTTTGTAAAAAAGTGGTAGGGCCTATCATGATTCCTATGCATATGAAATTACATTATATCATGAAGTGGATGCTAAGTATCTTGTTAGTCACATTGTAAGGAAATATATATTCAATTAGTTAGTAGATGACTATATCATTTTGTTTGTTAAAAATTGATGTCATTCATTCAAAAGATTTATTCCATGTTACATTCATATTTTGTATTAGTGCATAATAGTCTTATTGCAAGGGTCAAAGATTGCTTGTTGATCCACCTTGCTTTCCCCTTCATAGCAAGCTCAAGTTGTTAAGATTTGAGCAGGAATTAAGCTAGAGATTGTTAGAGCTAATGAATTAGTTGGATAATTTATTTTATTTATTCCATCATCAATAATATTAGATTTGATACTTATTTCTCATTAATTATATTTTATTACGTATAAGACTGTACTAGATGGTCTAATTAGACATCGTGCTCACTAGTTATTTTTTCTTATGGGCTTTGGTAATTATGCATGATACTTCCTTAGATTAGATAAGAATTGAGTGGTTTTATTACTATTGTAGATATTTTATTCACATTTTACCATTGTGAATGAGAACAATTATTAGATTTTTAGCATGATAAAATTTTGGTTGGAACTTGCAAATACATTATCATAATATGACTTTTTAGAATTTTCTCACACATGGTTTTTTTAAAAAAACTTACATTTGGTAGTGTAAGATCATTTGAGAGATAGGCTAATGAAAAAAGATATGTGTGTGTGTGTGTATGTGTATGTGTGTGTGTGTGTGTGTATTATGTGTGTATAATTGAATCCTTTTTTATTAAAAAAATTAGTTATGTGATTGATTGAATATATAAATTGGAAGTTTAATTTTAGTTTTAAAAGTTTACTTTTGCTATATTACAAAATGGCCAATACCATTATTCTAATGACCCAATGGAGGATCAAAGAGATTTTGAAGATAAAAACCCAATTATGTGAGATTTTATCATAATCATAGATCTTGGATATTTTTTTTCTAGATATGTGATGAAGAGGACCTTTAAAGAGATGTTAACTTCTAAAAGTATGATTTTCTTTTGTTGCCCTTTAACAAAGAAGAGTAGTAAATATCGAATCCTAAGAGTGATAGGCCACAAAGAGATATATTTTGAATTAAATTTTTAGTATTTTTATTTTTTTAGAATATAAGCTTAATTTAAATAGTTTATGCAAGCTATAAAATGAAATTGAAATTTAAATTAATCAACTTTAAAAATGAATATTTTAGTTTTTAATATCTTTGAAATCATACAATGATCATCTTAACAATCATTTTTTTTAACTTTTGTTATTTTTTTTTATAATAATTAATTAAATTTAAAATTAAAAAAATAATTCCGTTTGTATGAAGTAACCTAAACATATGCAACAAGTTTTAGGCATAAAGCATTAACGTTGAATCTATTCGCTACAATAATTGAATCGAGGCATCACTCCTAAACATAGATGGTATTATCTTGAATCATGGCACTACTCCTTGCATTCATAAATCAATTGATCATGTTATTTGAAATGTTGTGACTATGTATTGAATAAACTTGGTGTCACTAACCCTGAAATCAAACTACTTTTAAAGTAAACAAAATCTCTTATAAGGAAAAAATTTCAAATGCATTGTGTAGGAGATAAATTTAAAGCTTTTTCCTCATTACTAAATTCTAAGTTGCAATAGTGATGTGGTTGTCTAATCATGCAATTTTACAATCACATGATCATTGCCACAATCACCTTTTTTAAGCAATAATTCTACTAACTGATTAACAACTCCAATTAAAGATAGCTTGGTCTGCATTTAACCCATAAGTAAAATTAAATATAGTCATTAGATCATAACTTATATTTAATAGTTCATATGGAATCCAAATATCTAAACTACTCTAGTTTATTTCTAACTATCCATTTGTGCAATTTTCATTGTCAGGCATTCCAGGATTCTTTTTATCATGTAGCTCCTACACAACAACTATTTTAATAAATATTTATTAGTTGCTACAACTTTTAATTAAATAATATTAAAATTTTAATTGATAAAATATCTCTTAATTAAAAATATTGAATTGTTAGCTTGGTAAATACTTTTAGCCAATAGAAAATATTTATAAATTGTTTAATTATTGAGTAAAATAAATGGATGAAAATTTTAAAAAATTCTAAAGAAACATATGAAGCAATGACATTGAAGCTATTAGTAGTTATTGGTCATCATTACCTTCATACGTTGTCTCCTTCACCAACTCAATATTCTTTCTTAAAAAAAACAAAGCCCTCATTTCCTCTATTTGTATTTTGATAAATTAAAATACTTGTGCTTTGTTTAGCATTTCTCACATGTGGGAACTACTTTGTATAGATTTTAATCGCCACTTTTCTTTCCACTTTCTGCAAATCTTACTTCATTATAAGGCCATTATAGCCTATTGTTTTATATTTAGTTGTAATAATTGTTTAGCACACCTATTTCTTTGTAAAATAGTTGTATACATTATTTTTTTGTGTCTTATTTTTTTTGGAAATTGACATTGGTTTGTTTTTATGATGAATCTTCTAAAAATTGCTTAAGTGTATTTTAAAATTTCTGTTGACCTTCCTATTTCACTATTTCCTTAAACATTTATTATTAAATAGAAATTAACATATTTTAGATAAAAAATTAAAAGTTTCACAAAATTACTTTTGTATATTTGTGTAAGCTTATTATAAATGTTTATAAATATTTTTTAAAGATATTTTGTGTGAAATAAATAATTTTTTTTTAATAATTCACTCATTCTCTTGTTGAAACACTCTTGACATGAGGTGAGGAGCTAATTTGCTTAAGATGAATATAACAAAATCAAATAAACTATAAAGGAGTAAAATAAAAAGAAGGAAATAAATGAAGCCTAACCGAACAAGTAGATATTTGAAATGAAGAGTTAATAGCCTTGAGGACATGTGACAAAACTTATGCAATAAACAAAGAAAAAGAAAAATTTTGACTAAGAGTTTCTGTTTAATAAAATTTTAAATTAATCATTCATGAGGATTAATTACATTATTTTAAGATTTCATAATTTTTTTAATTTTAAAAAGTTGCTTTTTGAAACAAGTTTCAAAAGAACTTCACAAATAATCGTCAAAGCGACAAAGAGGTGATAGAACATTTCATGTTTTCTATGAGCAATTTGACACTTCCAACATGATTTTAAGGACATTCTCTTATAAGTATGTTCCTTTCCATTTTGGGGTATATCTCTTACACATTAGCCTGTGGCCCTTTTTTTATGGTTAATTTGGTAAAAGTTTTTTATCCTTCCAATCATGATAATGTTAATCTCTTTTTGAAAGGGTAAAGAAAAGGACATGTTTGTTGATGATGATCTCTCTAAAAAGGTTACTCTTATAAAGGGCACTTTAATAGGTAACATTTTTAGTTATTTGACCCAACAGGGAATTTGACAGAGTACGAGATCAAAACAATTGGCATCTTTGAATCTATTGTGAAGAGGTAAGCATGTGCTCCTAAGAGTTTCACTAGAATTGCAAAAAAATTAATGTTGGATGTCAATATTAAAAAATTGCAGTCTTTAAAATGAGGGTTTTCAAATGTTTACAACTTTTTAGCTAAATACTAAATTTTTGTAAGCTCTAGTGTGGATCTCATTTGAGCACATTCAATCAACTTGGTCAACATGTAGGCCTTATTCTCAATCTTGTTAGTGCTTAGCAAGTCATTAAAAGTACTACTATAGCAATAAACTTCACAAGGCTCCTTGGGGCTCTACTATGTGTTTTGGTAAATCTTACTAAAAATCATCGTTTAGATATTTGAATCTCTAGAAAGATTTGGTGCAACAATGGCTTATTGAAAAAATTAATTAATGAAAATTTTCTTAAACATTATCGAAGTAATTGTAGACGACGATTCTTAACGGTCAAACGCAAGAAAGAAAAACATTCTAAACCATTTTATGTAAGAAATGGAGAATTTGAGACACTTGCAATTTGTGTAGTAATAAGTAATGTGAAACTTGAAACATTGGTAGCCATCGAAGTATAAAACAATATCAGTACCACACTACATCACAAAACATCAACACATAATAAAAAAATTTAACTATACTATTAATCTAGTCAATAATAATTTGATCAATTTCAATTAGCAATTGTAAATAAGACTAAACAATATCAATCTCATTTGAAACTTAGGAAGGACATGTGGCTTGAATAATAAGAAGATAATCAATCTCTCAAAAAGCTCAAGTAAAGATCTTTAGGAAAATGCAAATACTCTCAAGCTTTTTAAGATAGGCTTGAATTGCTTCATAGTGGCTAATTGTGACAAGACAATAAGAAAAGACACTAAATGGAATGTCAAGAAAGTGATTTTTCTAAAAAACAAAGAGAACCTTTCAAGAATCTCAAAATGTATATATTATAGAATTTAATTAATAATATCTTACTTTTCAACATAAAGGGTGTAATTAGATGTACAAAATCTTGATGCCTTAAAAACATGTTCATAATTCCAAAAATTAAGTTAATTGCAACTATGGAATGCTCTGCAAGTAATAGATAAATGGAAATCATTTGCAAGAGAATAAATTTTCACTATTGTGAAGAAAAAATTCTAAAAATGTATAAGTGTATTGATTGTTGTACTTTTAATGTTAAAAATTAAAAAATTAAGAACATTTTCTTCACATGGTGATACATAAATGATTTGTTACCTTTTTATGTATGTCATCAACTCCTTCTTTTATAGGAAAGATCATTCTTGATTTTGATGGTGGAGACCAATTTGTCTTTCTTAAATAGAAAGGAAAGTCAAATATCTTTTCTAAGTTTCAAAAATATAAAGGTCATTCTTGGGGATAGATCAGTAATGAATCATGATTTTCTAAAAAAACCTTCCTAAAAAATGGCTAAACATATGAACAAGTTCTTGTTATACAAATCCTTATTACTTGTCCTTTCTCCAACAACAACTAAATCTAATCCTGGACAACTTAGATTCCAATGTACTTGGATTGAAAGTATATAATTCTCTCTTGTTGTTTCTCAGAATTGCAGCCTTCCAATTTCTAGGTCAAGAATGTTGGTCATAGTTTATAAGCTGAAGAGACTTAAAGCCCACCTTAAAGAATTAAATAAAAAATATTTTTGTAATATAAGATTGAAGATGAAGAAACCATGTTATATGGAAGGTAAATAACTTCAAAGAGTTATAGATAAGTTATTTGGTTAGAACTAACAAATCTTAAGGTGAAGGAATCATGGTTGCCAAAATAGAGGTGATGTATGGAGAAGACATTTAAGGATACTATGGGAAAATTTTTTGGAATTCTATAGGACATTTTAGAATTCTAAAAGCCACAACAAATTACAAAAGAAATATAGACAATTTTTTAAAAAAGTAAAAAATATCATAAAAGGCTACAAAATTAATTATTGTAATTAGTTCTTAAACAGGAACATGGTGATGCCAAGAACGGTTGTTAGAGGTGGATGATAGCAAAAAAAGATAAATACTAAATTTTAATCCCTTTTTAAATGAATTTTCATGTAAAGTTCTACTAATGAGGTGGTTGAAGGGAAGGCCTATACTAAATATAAGATGAAAATCTCCAAAAAGCTTTGAATGTTCTTTAAAACAATTAAAATAAATTATAAATATAAATAAATTTATTAACTCCAGATAATAAATAGAAGTATGTAATAAACAAGGGTCTGCCATAATTGATATGTACAATGTCAGCAATAATAGAGATTAATGAGAAGTATAGTAACCAATCCTCAAAGGGCTTTAAGTTCTAATAGAACTAGTACATCTTTTGCTGAGCAGAAATCACTAAAAATATCTTACCAGCATAAGAAATAATACTTTCATAAGAGCAACTTCATAACTTAAGTCAGAAGATCAATGCTAACAACTTTATTATCATGCTAGACATTAAGAATGTCTTCAATAACATATCATGGGGGAAACATGTATTAGGCAAGTTTAACTTCAATAGTTAATTTATTAATTTAGTCATGAGTATCTATAATATAAGTTGGTTGTTTGTCATTATTAATGAGAAAGGAAATGGTTTCATATAACTCTCCCATTGACTAAAGCATGGTAACCCTCAATCCTTATTACTTCCCCACATTGTAGCTAAAGAACAAAGAAGAGGTTTAAACAATCAACATATACAAGGTAAAGTGAAGCACTAGGCCATTCCAAGTGGTTCTTAATCAAAGTCCCCTTTGTGCTTAGTAGATTTCCTTTTTCTTTTCTTAAGATGTGATAAACACTTAATAAAAAATATCAAGTTATTCTTACCTAATCTTTTAGGCACATCAAGTTTGTAGACTAATGTATAGAGGATCTTCTTTATTAGATGTACAAACATGAAGCACAAGTATGAGAAAATTGACAAGGAGATTCTATTTCAAAAAAGATACTATCTTCTAACCCCTTAACTCAAATGCACATTATTCAAAGGTAGGAAATAAGTGGTCCACTTCGAACACTAGATTAATAAAACATGCAATAATAAATTTCTCTCAATGGGAAGTAGTACTTGTTAGTCATGTCCTCTACTCAATAGCACTTTATAAATAAAATTATATATTATCTTCTCAGTAATATTATTACTTTTTTACAAGTTGTGATAAATCTTTTTCTTTCGAGTAATTGTGATTTTGTGAGCAAGCACCATTTGGCTAGTTAGAACGTGGTTAGCTTCCCCTATGAAAAGTATGGATTACTAGTAAAGAAATTAAAGGATATTATGTTTGTATATATTTCAAAGCTTTTTTAAAAAGGTTTGCACCTCAAACTTCATGTATTTTAGATACTTCAGAGGTATGTTCATTTATTGACAATGTGTTGGAGTATGTCCAATCACTTGGAATCAAATATAAAGAATCATTTCACTATATTGTATTTCACTATACTTTAAAAAAAGATAAGGATGGCAAAAATTATTAGACACTTACCAAAGATAGTAAATTCACTATCAATTCAGGATATGATAAGTTTACAGTAATTAATTGCCTTATTCATAGGCCACAAAAAATTGTAGAATAAATTATCAACCTTCCAAAATATCTCTACTAATTTGGAGGCTCCAAAATAACTAATTAGCTTTTGATAACAACCTGAGGAAGTTAAATTTCCTTTTATAGAAAAATGAACTTTTTGTGCTTATAGGGACTCTCAAATGAATCTTATCAAACCTCTTTGTAATGAATCTTGGTATTAAACAAACAAAACATCTTGATTTATTAAATGCTTATGCAAGGATGGAAATGTAGTCACACAAACTCTATAGCTATTGAGAATTTATTGTTTTACCATCTCTCGTATGCTGTAATATTTACAAGATAAAAATTGAAACAATTCAATCAGTAAATATTCCTTGTGATTTTCTTAATAAAGTTAGACATAGTTTTTATGAATTTTCAAATGTTGCTTAGTTATGTAAAGAAGTTTAATAGATCCTCAAATGGTAAAATATACATTGTTTCCTTGATTTTTTTAGATTAATTGAATAACAAAAAATGTTGTTCAATGGACTCACCTAGTATTGGATTTAGAAAAATTAAATTCTAGTCAACTAAATAGAAATAACAAAGGCTCTATAGGTTGTGTTTGTGTGATTGGAGACTACTTGGTAAAGCTATTAAAGTACTATTAATTTACATAGAATATAAAAAATATAAAAGTTAAGGACATTGAAATACTATTTCTATAGACAAGGTAAAACTTTGTTACATTAATCTTTGAGGAAAACCACTTTTTTAGTTCCATATAAATATGCTCGTATTCATAGGTGACATTATTTGTTATGTGAACTTGAAATACTTGACACTTACCACATAGTACTAGCTCTAACAAATACAATGTTTTTTGGAGTCATAAATACAAAGCTTTAGGAAATCATGTATGTCTCTCAACATTATAAGCTACTGTAGAGGCTAAAATTAACTTTTTTTGATTCAGAATGACATACCTAATTTCTTGTTAAGGTTAGCATCTTGAACTATTTTGTTTGGGGACTATCCTATGTGAGTAGATAATATTATCTCATTGAGTAAAAATAGTTAAACTTAGCAAAACACAATAAGATTTTAAGATCATAATCAATAAGAACAAGCACTTGCCAATATAGCTTAATTATTCAATTAATTTTGATTCATAAGGAATTAATCCACACGAAATTGATAAGGATAAATCCATTGTGAATCATAATAAGTTAGATAAGGAAATTAGATGAACTAGAATTCTAAATCCTTAAATATATATGTTGTGCATTGTTTTTAAATTGTTAGTAATCTTTGTTCACATGTATTTAACCCAATCATAAATTTTTAAATCTCAACGAATTGTTGTACATACATTTGTTATGGACTTCAAAACACATAAGAATTAGTCTATCTTCTCGTGACAAGTTGTCTTGTAAGAAGGCTAGATTATTATCCATTTTGCAGTGGCAAATTATGTTACATTATGATGCACACAATTATTTCATTGTTAAAGAATGACTATTTAACATTCCATATCCCAAATAATCTTTTTTTCATGATTCTATTGAACACATTAGTGATAATATTAAAGAACCAAAAATCAAATGGTCAACGGTTGTGTTGGAAAAGCAGTGATAGTATGAATAATCTTAATTGCCAGCTAAAGCGGAGTCATTGCAACACCTGGAGGTGAGTTCCTGCACTTCCTCGTATTTTACTTATAATAAGCTAGAAAGACTTTGTTGTATGTTTAGAGGGCCTCACCTCCATCAACCATTCTTTTGTTGAGGTTGTTTGCAAAGTAGTTGACCTTTCACTAGTTTGCATCAATGAAAGTGAACCTTCAATGGTCAACCAAAAATTATTTTCAATGAAGAAGAAATTGAAAATATTGACACACCATTTAGACTTGAATTATTCAGAAAAATTTCACACATTTTTCCAAATATCGATAGTGGCATTTAAGCAAATCAAAATTTTCAATGACTAGAAGGTATTCTTTCATGATAATTGACATGTACTAATTACATTTGATAGATTATTTGAGATGTTTACTTCACCATGCATTGAACATTAGTGACTTTGAGAAAACAATATTTAAGTGGTATCATGAGTTTCACGTGAATGTTGTTTGAATTTAGGTTTCACTTCAGTCTTTCAATGAGGTAGCTCTATACTCATTAGCATAAGTAGTAAAATATCCTATACAAGTAACTATATCCTTTGTAAACCTAACTAGAATGATCATAAACAAGATGAGTGTTGATGTGGATCTATTGAAGGAATTATCTTATTGAATCTAAAATACAAAAAATTTGTAAAGTGAAATAGACTATGGGATAAAATTCAATATGATTACTTTGTTATTAAATCAACTTCTATGGCAAAGATCACACCTTTCTTCAATGTAAGAAAATAATATGAAACCAAATATGCAAGCGAAAATACGTACTGACAAATGTAAATGAATAAAATCTGACTAAGCCATAATTCATGAATTAACAAACATTTTATATGAAAAGTCACTGCATTGTAATAGTTTCATTTTAGATAGGAATGTGTTTTGGAAAACAATTGAGATACTATGAAATTGGTCCATTATAAAGAAGGAGTATAAGAAGCCACAAATGGTTTAGCTATTATATTTACTTATATAATTAGCACATTCTTAGGTAAAACCAAGTTTCCAAATGAATTAACATGTAACAACATGAATATTTGAACCACATTATTAACAATTAGTTTTCTTTTAAGAAAAACCTATAAATAGAACAAACAACTATGGTTAGTTTCTTATTTAGTAGCATCTTACGATAAAGCATCCCAACAAAATGACCTAAAATCACTTTAAGATTTTAGTAATGGTTTGCATAAATGAATAGCCTCTAATAGAGAAATATTAGAATTTGTTAAAGAGGCGGCTTAGTTTGAATATGATTCATAGAAGTGCTTGGTTTTCTTAAATTTCATAATAAATGACTTTTATTGGATAACATCCTAGCTTGTAATATAAGAGATACAACAAATGAGAGCTATGGATGGTAATTTATGCTTATAATAAATGAAAAAAAAATTTTATTTACATTCATGGAACTTCTAATTGACAATAGCTAATTGCACATTCTATCTAAGAGATTAGAATTTGAGGACTACATTGGGAATAAATTCCGATGAGATTTAGATATTATGAACTAAAAGCATCCATTGTCAAACAAAAAATGAGGATAAGCAATAAGTTCACTTGCTCATTGATAATCCATGGAGACAAAATGGTGCTTATAATGCTTATGTGTATGTTCAATTCAAGTGGTAAGTGAAGAAGACTTCGGTACATGTTGGCTCAAATTATTTAGAAAATTTAAGCTCCATGGATAGAAATAATTTGCTTTAATGTAATAGATACAGTTAATTAAGACAAGAATCCATCCAATCTTAGGTGGGAAATAGTGAATAAATTCATTGTTTACATTAGTAAATGGTTCATAAGAGAACTCTCATTCATTGGGCATTCATTTACATTGATAAAGAATGAAAAGGCAAATAGTTCTAGAAAAGGCTAAGATATCATATTGCTCTATCAAAGTTGATAAATTTCAAAAATATATGAGTTATCTAACATTCATTAAAAATTAAAAAAACTTTAGTGAAATTCTATTATTATTAAAATAATCAATAATTTTCTTACTTCCAAATTCACCTTCATTATTGCTTCCAATGGCTACTAAATTATGACAATGATCCTTGTCTAATTTAATTATGAAGATACAAAATTGTGTGCAAGGTTTACTCTATTTTGGTAAGAAAATTCTATGTATTCCTAAAATAATCATCCAACACAACCAGTCCATATTTCTTATGTCCTATATTCATGTGTTTTATATGTCTAAAGAATTTATTTCAAAAAGTTCAAACGGTATACATAATTATCTACAAAAAGATAATTTAGTTAGACATTGTATTAAGTTATGTTTAATTATTTTTCTTTAGGTGTGTGCACTTGAATGATAAAGTCTTCTATGTCATAAATTAAAGTCACACACATATGACACAAATATTATATTTGAGAACTATTTGCTTTCTCAAATCATGTAAATAAGTGGTATTTCTTTTTGTTATAATAACTAATAATTTGCATCTTTACTAATTTTATATTTAATGAAATAAAACCAAATACTAAAATTGTTATCACATAATTCACTCATATTTTTGGAAATTATACTTGAAACTTTAAAGTAATAAACTTAGTTAATAAAAAATGTGGAATTTCCTGTAGTACTTATTCTATTCATATACTTATTTGAGTTCCCGCTAAGCGCTAATTTTCCTTCAGCATAGGCTTCTTATTAGGTTAATATATTATTATTTCAGTCATGTATCTCAAGAATTAACTTTCCACGAATCATGTCTTACTCATCTTTCAAAAGTAATCATTCCTATAATTATAAATTAATTGTTAGACTTACGAAGACAAACATTTTTATTTCATGTATATTTTTTGGTGGACGAACTACAATTTTCCTTAACTACCAAGAAATTTTAGGTAATTTAGATTAAATATGAGCTTTAGTAATACCTACATGCACTGCATAGTCAGTTTGCATGCTATAATGACATGTAAAATTTTTATTCTAACCTTGTAAAATATCAACATTTCCTTTATCCTAATGAGCATGAATTATTCTCTCATTTGAAAAAAATATTTCTACTAACAAGTTTTGAATTTAATAATGAACAAGTATATTTTGAGGATTTTAGATCATTAATTCTTTAACTAATTATGCTTTCTCTTTTTTTTTTCATTACCATTTGCATGTTCAATAAATTATGTGTTAGCATTTTTTTAATATGTTCACAAAAAGATAAATAATCACTATGATTTTCTTTTAGTTTGTTAAACTCTTTAGATAACGTTTCATATTATTGCACACAAATTAATTGTTAAGGTAATACCTCATTATAGCAACTAACCTCTACTTCACTTAATGACGTTCCCATTTCTTCTTCATCCTCTTGAGCCGCCATAAAAAAATGTTATTCATTGTTCTATTCCTCTTCATGTGCATCAGTGACTTCAAGCTTTATTCAATGCTTTCTTCTTCTAGTTCTTGCTCTTCTTCATTGTATTCTTCTCTTTTTAATTTCAATTTAACTCCATAGGACACGTTGGTTCGATATATCTTAGCATGTCACATTCATGGCAAAATATCTTCTCTTTTCTTCTCACTGTCTTTTTAGACCTATGCTATCTTCATCTATGGTCTCCTCTTCTAAGTTATTCTCCTCTTTTTTGGTGCTATTGTTTACTCACTTCATTAATTTGTTTTTTCTAAATCAAGTGTTTCTCTTCATTTCTGCTCTACATCTCAAGTTTATTAGTAATGAGCTCACCTGTAAAGTAGTCCAACGTTATAGTAGAAATGCTTGCAGTAATCTTGAAGGTTGTGGTTAAAGGTAGATACTCTTATGGCAAAATTCTAAGGATCTTTTTTACATGTTCATTCATACATATTATCTTTTCCAAACTAACAAGTCCATCAACAATGTTAATAAATCAATATGCATTCTTTTAATAGATTCATTAGAAAGCATTTTTATCAACTCTTAATCATATGTCATCAGATCAATTTTAAATTCTTAAACAAATAGATGGATCTTTTATGTTACCATTAACTTGAGACAAATTTCAAAAGTAATTTCTAAACTCATAATTCTATTAGCCTTAACAACATTCAGAGCATAAATTAAATATTTATTGCTTTATCATTTAATTAGACTCTTTGTTTTTTGTTTGCATATATTTTTTAAAATTTTAATGGTTCTAATACACCTTATGAATTTTTTTAAGTGTGCATTTCCATACTAACTTCAAGTGAGTGGTAGTCTTAATATTTCGATAGAGATTATAATGACCACAAAAAATTGGAGCCTACTAAAGGATGTTGTTATCTCACCCTTGGCTTTGATGAGTCAAGTCCTAAATATTTAGTATTTTATTTTAATAAACTTCTTTAGTGTAAAACATGTTGATAGGTAAACAATAAGCTATGTTCATTTGAAGATCATGAGCTAGTAATATTTAAAGTACCATGGAGTGTTCAACAAGCTTCAAGGATTATTGATTTTATGATATTCTCATTTCATTTTAATTTCTAATCATACTTGAGTGTTAAATTGTTCCATCATCTCATTGACTTAGCAAACAAATAAGATTTTATTTTTTAATCCCATAATATTTTCTTGGTTAAATCCTATCCTTATCAAATTTCATGTTACTTTGTTTACTAAGCTCTAATTAAATTAAAAAATTTAATGTTAATTTTTTCAAAATTTAAATTATAAACTAAATAGCTCCATCCCAGCTTGTGCCCAAGTGCAAAGCTCTCATGGCAGGCCAGCTCGAGGGGAACTCGCATCCCTCAAATTAAGAAATAGTTAGAACTAAATCAGTTCAAGGTCATTCTGGCTGATCGTGAATTCCTAAACTAGATGGGGTAAGGTATTAGATAAAGCTGGGAAGCCCTTGAACGAAGTATCCGAGTAGACAAGGGGGGAGCCAATCCCAATCAGGTTTGAATGTTAATCCCATGTGAAAGCTTGTATGTTACACCCCATTTTTCCTAGGCTGATTTTTGGCATACATTTTTTTATTTTTTTTTTTTTTTTATAGACAGCTCAGATCGTCCCATACCAACCTGAGTAGCCTACGAAAACATAGGATATAACACATCATTACACACCTACTTTCCTTAACAATGTGGATCCCATCTCCCGGGTACACCGTCAAATCAGGTTCATGACTCCTGAATTAACAGATGGACTCGCGCAATGTTACTCCTACTAGACCCAATACTCCTAGCCCATACCGGTAGGAGAACCGATCTAATAGAAGTCTGAACCCCCACGGTTAAGTTCCATAGTCATGTAATGACCTCACCATCAAACAAAAAGATATATAACATCCACAATAAAATATGGCACTCCACACACCATACTCCAAGACAATAAAATAAAACAGTGAATGAAACTACATCACAAGAATAAGATCCAAGTCCAACAAGTGTAATATTATCCAACCAGACATAAGTCAGAATTACCCTCACATATTACATGACATATGAGAGTAACAATCTCATTAAATACATCCAACAGCAACAATCATCTAACCAGAATATCTCAGACAATCACCAATCAGAAATCCTTCACAAGCCTGCTGACCACGATCCCACCTAATCCGGTAGCGTCAAGTCTGCCGAGCCACTGAAAATATATAATACAGGAATGAGCTACGCCCAGTAGGAAAGTCAGCTAGTAAAACTCACATGCAAGAGAAGGATAATAGCAAAAATACAGGAATACAGCATAACAATGTACGGTGGATAGGCACTCTCAGTCCCAGACTCCGACCAACCACAGCCACCCCAGTCACACCAGAGTAGCTCTCCTCTGGGCTACCAGGCAACGTGCCAGTGGGAACGCCCATCTCGAAACACGCATGGCGCCTAAGCACCCGACACCGCAGTGTCTCTCGTCAATCAATCTCCTGGAGACTACAGACAGATCCAGTCACATAATCTCTAGCCAACGTGAGACACCCCTGCCACCCTAAGGCGCGCAGGCCTACACACTTGGCTAGCCACTGCGAGACACCCCTGCCACCCTCAGGCGCGCAGGCCTACACACATGGACCAGGAGAGATTGACTCAGCCACCGTCCCAAGGAGTCCTCTACCAACAACTTCCATAGAAGCTCACGCCCCTACAGTCATTGCCAATCTCTAACTCCAAGATTCGGCAACATGTGTCCAGGTACAACAAGGCGTATACCAGTCTACATGTATACTGTGGAAGCTAAGTCCGAACCGCACAGTTACCTACCACAACTACCCTAAAACATCATATAGGGTCTATAGTAGTCCGGTCCAATATGCCAATACTGAATAAACTGACTCAATCCATGCCGTTGCCATCAAAGCAACACAATTGTCAATTACTGACTGTTCTGGTAGCATCCGTGTACCATACCTTTGTCTGACTGTTTCCAGCTGTACTGTCATCAGTGATAACATTTTTCCCCACTTCAGGAAATTTGTTCTTTACCCACTGATCTCTAGAATTTTCGAAATTTCTCATTTCCAAGTTTTCTGATTTTCCTTGAATTTCCTAAATGTAAATAATTCCTAAAACTCAATTATCGAGTTTTTCCTAAATTTGAAATATCAAATTTTGCATTTTATCCATTTTTTTCCAAAATTCGGAATAATTCCCCGAATTTAAAATTTTGCTATTCACTATACCGCGCCGAATCCCCTGAATCGCATCTTGCCACCGGTTCGGGCTTTCATGCTGAACCAAACCCCGCCGGTCAGTTATTAATCCGAAATTCAGCCGACGCTTATATATAATATTAATGATTAATATTATTATTATTCTCTTAATAATTCAACTAATCCCTAATTAATCCTTAATTCGTCTCCTTCCTTCGCCCGTCGTCCGCGAACCCTAGCCGCCGCAATAGCCGACCAATACGATCATTCCGTCGATTTCCGGCGACTGCGTACAAGGAGAACATGTTCGTACTATCCTAATGTTCCAATAATGTCGCTAATTTCCTAAGGTTCAAATCAAGTTTTCCGCCGAGCAGTTTCGTCTAATCCTCATGTTGACAATTCACGAAATTATAGTTCTAGCATTATACAATCATATTAACATGAATAAAGTGGCATATTTAAATCCTCATGCTTGGTAATTTTCCAATTTCGGCGAAACAAATTAACGTCCCGAAAACCCTAACATGCAATTTTCGATAATTTGTACAATTAGCTTCAAAAATCACATTCGTATGCTTAGATAGAGATTTGCAAACTAATACATGCTTCAATTTGCTAATTATCTAATTTAAATATCTGAAATTCCTACCTCGAAGATGCCGGCGACGGTGAAGCTCGTCCGCAGCTCGCCGCAGCTCCTCGCCGAACGAATTTGGTCTCAAACGACTCTCCTCGGTCTCGTGGATCTCCGGGCACAAAAAGCCCCTTGCCAGGCCGCCGGAATCACGCGCCGTACGCCGGGAATTTCCTCGCTATCGCCGTCGAACGAAAACCCTATTCGCTGTTTCGCGAGGGTTTTTATACCCCGGGCCGACACGGTGAACCCGTTACGCGTTCGACACGTTTTCGACACGTGAGCACCCGATACGCGCTGTCGACACGCTATCCACACGGTAAGCACACAATACGCGCTGTCGACACGCTATCGACACGGTAAACACCCGATCAGCCGGTTCGATCTCACCCGCCGATCTCGACCGTCCGATCCGCTTATTAGAACGCACACGCAAACTCACCCGGCGAACCGCCTCCGCCTCCGCTGAACCGTTCCGGTCCGGTTCACGCGCGATAAAAAAAACGATTTCCGGTTTAATTTAATTAGATTTTCGAATTTCTAAAAATCTAATAAATCCAATTAAATAGGGAAAATTAATTAAAAATTCCTCGGTGCTCCGAAAAATTCCCAAAAGATTTCAGAAATTCCAATAGCCTACAATTGAGTTCCTGGCTCATCCTACTGTCGATTCGAAATCATCTAAGCCACAATTAATTTATTAAAGATCAAATACATAAAATTTTACCGGGTATAACAATCTCCCCACCTTATCAGGAATTTCGCCCTCGAAATTCAGCAAGAAGTTCCGGCCATTTTTCAGCAACATCCTGCTCTAGCTCCCAGGTTGCCTCCCTTTCGTCATGTCTATTCCACAGAACCTTGACCATAGGAAACGACCTGTTCCTCAGCTGTCTGCTGCTCTCCTCGAGGATGCGAACTGGTAGTTCCACATAAGAAGAATTTGGTGCCACTTGTAAACCAGGAAGATCATCACTGATGCAATGAGAAGGATCTGGCACATATTTCTTGAGATTCGAAACATGGAACACATTGTGAATCTCAGTCAGATGCTCAGGAAGTGCCAACCTGTAAGCCACTTCACCGATCCTCTCCAGAATAGGATAGGGTCCAATGTAACGAGGTCGAAGCTTAGAAGGCTTTCCAAACCTGAATAGACCCCGCATAGGACTGACCTTCAGGAATACCCTATCTCCCACAGAAAACTCAACAGCCTTGTGCTTAGGATCATAATATTTCTTCTGGCGATCCTGCACAGTACGTAATCTGTCCTGCAATAACTTGACTTCCGCTGTGGTCTCCTCTACAATCTGGGGTCCCCACACTCTCCTGGAATCACCCTCCTCCCAACAAAGAGGAGATCTGCACCTACGCCCATACAACGCCTCGTAAGGTGCCATACCAATCGACGCCTGGAAGCTGTTATTGTACACAAACTCTACCAAGGGTAATCGTCTAGTCCAATCTGTTGAGTAAGTTTGTACGCTCAAGCGTAGCAAATCCTCCAAGGTCCGAATAGTCCGCTCAGACTGTCCATCCGTCTGAGGATGATAAGCAGTACTGAACCTTAACTGTGTACCCATGGCAGTGTGTAAGCTCTTCCAAAACTGTGATGTGAATTTGGCGTCTCTGTCAGAAATAATAGAACGGGGAATCCCATGCAATCTGACAATCTGCTGAATATATATCTCTGCCAACTGTGCCGCTGAATCCGTCTTCTTAATGGATAAGAAATGGGCTGACTTGGTCAATCGATCTACGATGACCCAAATAGCATCAAAACCTTGTCTGGTACGAGGAAGACCAGTCACAAAGTCCATAGTGATGTCATCCCATTTCCACTCCGGAATCGGCAATCTCTGTAACAATCCTCCAGGTCTCTGGTGTTCGGCCTTAACTTGCTGACATGTAAGGCATTTCCTAACAAAGGCAGCAACATCTGTCTTCAAACCTCTCCACCAGAAAACACTCCTCAAATTCCTGTACATCTTGACTTCTCCAGGGTGCATAGCCAAGGTTCCATAGTGAGCCTCCCGAAGGATCCTCTCCCTGAACTCCTGATGTGATGGTACACACCAGCGACCCCTGAAGGTCAAAATGTCGTCTCTGAGAGCAAAGTCTCCTGCCAATCCCTGCGATGCCAACTCAATCTTCTCCTTCAGCTCTTCATCACAAAGCTGAAGGTCACGCATCTCAGATAACCAGTCAACCCGAATAGTCAATGAGCTGAGTCTGTGAACCAGTCTCTGAATAGACAACTGTTCCTGACATCTCTCAACATTCCAATCCAAGTCTGGTATAGAGTCACAGACTAACATATTATGCACGACTGCGTGTCTGCTCAAGGCATCAGCCACTGGATTAGCCTTCCCCTCGCAGTAGTTTATTGTCAGCTCGTAATCCTTTATCAGTTCCAACCACCTCCTCTGCCTCAAGTTCAGTTCCTTCTGAGTGAACAGATACTTAAGACTCTTGTGGTCAGAGAAGCAATCTACAGGAACTCCGTACAAATAATGTCTCCATATCTTCAAGGCAAAAATGACAGCAGCTAACTCCAAATCATGAGTGGGATAATTCTTCTCATGATCCTTCAGTTGCCTCGAAGCATATGCTATAACTCTGTTATCCTGCATCAGTACGGCTCCCAAACCTATATGTGAAGCATCAGTGTACATCTGATACGACTTCTCCTGTGTGGGTAACATCAATACTGGAGCGGTGCTAAGCCTCTGCTTCAGCTCTAGGAAACTGTTCTCACAACTCTCTGTCCACTCAAAAGATTTTCCCTTCCGGGTCAACTGGGTTAGTGGAGCAGCCAGTCTAGAAAAGTGAGGAACAAATTTCCTATAGTATCCAGCCAAACCAAGGAAACTCCGGATCTCAGTGACAGAAGATGGCCGTTTCCAATCAATAATAGCTCGTATCTTGTTAGGATCAACAGCCACGCCCTCCGCACTGACAATGTGTCCTAAGAATGCTACTGAGTCCAGCCAAAAAGAACACTTGGAGAATTTTGCATACAGCTCATTCTCCCGCAACATTGTAAGCACAGTCCTCAACTGATCTGCATGAGTATCCCTATCTCTGGAATAAATTAATATATCATCTATAAAGATGATCACAAACCGATCCAGAAAGGCATGAAAAACTCGATGCATCAGGTTCATAAATACTGCTGGAGCATTAGTCAATCCAAAAGGCAACACTGTGAACTCGTAATGTCCGTATCTAGTACGGAATGCTGTCTTGGGTACATCAGAATCTCTAATCCGGATCTGGTGATAACCCGAGCGTAAGTCAATCTTGGAGAACACAGTTGCTCCCTGAAGTTGATCCAGCAAATCATCGATGCGTGGTAAAGGGTATCGGTTACGAATAGTAACCTTATTCAATTCCCTATAATCTACACACAGCCTCATACTACCATCTTTCTTCTTGACAAATAAGACAGGGGCACCCCAAGGTGAACAACTGGGGCGTATGAGTCCCTTGTCTAATAAGTCCTGTAACTGAGTCTTCAACTCTGCTAGCTCGGCTGGAGCCATCCTGTAAGGAGCTCTAGCAATAGGAGCTACTCCTGCCTCCAAATCAATTGAAAACTCCACTTCTCTAGCTGGTGGAAATCCAGGCAACTCCTCTGGAAAAACCATAGGAAAGTCTCTCACCACTGGAATATCTGACATAGGGGTAGTGGTGGCTTGGCTATCGGTCACATATGCCAACCAACCAGTACAACCCTTACTTACTAACCTTCCAGCCTGAAGAACTGAGATCAGGGGAATCTGCCTGTTCAGACCAAAGTATATCACATCCCCCGAACCAGGCACTCTGATCCTGACCTTCTTCTCCCAACAATCCAGAACCACTGCATGGTGGCACAACCAATCCATCCCCAAAATGATGTCGAACTCTGCTAGTGGCACACATATCAACTCTGTCACGAATTCGTGTCCACTAATCAGAATAGATCCGTCAATCTTCTGAACAGTGGGAATCTCTTTCCCATCAGGAAGTCTAACCAGTAAGGGTTCCTTCAAGTAACCCTTGGATCCTGATATCTGATTCCAGATCCTCTCAGCAACAAAAGAATGAGATGCACCAGTATCAAACAAAGTCATGCACTGCACGTTGCCAAAATGAAGCATACCTGTGATCACTTCTGGTGACTCTGAAGCCTGCTGCCGAGTCAGTGCAAATACCCTGGGCTGTCCCCCAGATGAACCAACCGGTCCCGTGATCCTCTGTTTCTTCAACTCTGGGCAGTCGCACTTCTTGTGTCCGGGCTGTCGACAATGGTAGCAGATAATCCCCCAGTCCGGGTACCTGTCTGCTGCACTGGTCTCTCAGAAATAGGTCGTGGCCGGACCACGACCTCCTGAGTACCACTGTGATCTCTGTGTCTCTTGCCCTTTTTGTTTTGTTGGATATTTCTGAATTCCTTCCTCTTGTTATGAGTCTCTCTCTGGGCCTCCATCCGGATATCAATAAGCTCAACGGATCTCGCAGCCTCCACCAAGTCACGAAACCTGGCAAACCGACTCACAACTAGCTGGCGCTGCAGCATAGGACGAAGTCCCTCCAGGAACATCTCACATCTGCGTTCCTCAGAAGGCACCAGCTCTACGGCGTACCTCGCCAGATAAGTGAACCTCGATAAGTAATCGTTCACTGACATCTGGCCCTGCCTGAGGTGTATAAGTTCCCTCCTGAACTGAGCCATGGCAGAGTCCGGAATGTAGCACTCCCTGAATGCCTCAACAAAGTCATCCCATGCTATCTCACTGTTCTGGGCCTCCCCAAACATAGCGCGCCGCTGGCCTCTCCACCAGGTAGCAGCCTCTCCCTCCAACACTAGAGCAGCAAGCACTACCCTCCTGCCGAATGGACATCCCAAGGCATCAAATAGCTCAAGCATATGAGCCATCCAGTCATCTGCCACCGCTGGGTCAGCCGACCCACTGAAGCTCCGCGGACGCAACCGCATGATGGCATCGATCCAACGATCCACGGCTGGCTCAACTGGCAATGCTGGGATCGTCTCCGGGGTAGGAGTAGTAGATACCGGTCTGCCTCTAGCTGCTCCACGAGCGGAAAGTCTCCTGGTACCAGCCATACTGTCAAAAACAATTAATCTGGCATTAGAGTCGTCATTTGGCAATTGGCATATGGACTACTATAGTATACAAAAGAATCAACAGTTCTCCCCACCTTGGGTTGAACCCCTATACACGTCTAGCCCCGTTATCCTCACCTAGGGCTCTGATACCACTCTTGTTACACCCCATTTTTCCTAGGCTGATTTTTGGCATACATTTTTTTTTTTTTTTTTTTTTTTATAGACAGCTCAGATCGTCCCATACCAACCTGAGTAGCCTACGAAAACATAGGATATAACACATCATTACACACCTACTTTCCTTAACAATGTGGATCCCATCTCCCGGGTACACCGTCAAATCAGGTTCATGACTCCTGAATTAACAGATGGACTCGCGCAATGTTACTCCTACTAGACCCAATACTCCTAGCCCATACCGGTAGGAGAACCGATCTAATAGAAGTCTGAACCCCCACGGTTAAGTTCCATAGTCATGTAATGACCTCACCATCAAACAAAAAGATATATAACATCCACAATAAAATATGGCACTCCACACACCATACTCCAAGACAATAAAATAAAACAGTGAATGAAACTACATCACAAGAATAAGATCCAAGTCCAACAAGTGTAATATTATCCAACCAGACATAAGTCAGAATTACCCTCACATATTACATGACATATGAGAGTAACAATCTCATTAAATACATCCAACAGCAACAATCATCTAACCAGAATATCTCAGACAATCACCAATCAGAAATCCTTCACAAGCCTGCTGACCACGATCCCACCTAATCCGGTAGCGTCAAGTCTGCCGAGCCACTGAAAATATATAATACAGGAATGAGCTACGCCCAGTAGGAAAATCAGCTAGTAAAACTCACATGCAAGAGAAGGATAATAGCAAAAATACAGGAATACAGCATAACAATGTACGGTGGATAGGCACTCTCAGTCCCAGACTCCGACCAACCACAGCCACCCCAGTCACACCAGAGTAGCTCTCCTCTGGGCTACCAGGCAACGTGCCAGTGGGAACGCCCATCTCGAAACACGCATGGCGCCTAAGCACCCGACACCGCAGTGTCTCTCGTCAATCAATCTCCTGGAGACTACAGACAGATCCAGTCACATAATCTCTAGCCAACGTGAGACACCCCTGCCACCCTAAGGCGTGCAGGCCTACACACTTGGCTAGCCACTGCGAGACACCCCTGCCACCCTCAGGCGCGCAGGCCTACACACATGGACCAGGAGAGATTGACTCAGCCACCGTCCCAAGGAGTCCTCTACCAACAACTTCCATAGAAGCTCACGCCCCTACAGTCATTGCCAATCTCTAACTCCAAGATTCGGCAACATGTGTCCAGGTACAACAAGGCGTATACCAGTCTACATGTATACTGTGGAAGCTAAGTCCGAACCGCACAGTTACCTACCACAACTACCCTAAAACATCATATAGGGTCTATAGTAGTCCGGTCCAATATGCCAATACTGAATAAACTGACTCAATCCATGCCGTTGCCATCAAAGCAACACAATTGTCAATTACTGACTGTTCTGGTAGCATCCGTGTACCATACCTTTGTCTGACTGTTTCCAGCTGTACTGTCATCAGTGATAACATTTTTCCCCACTTCAGGAAATTTGTTCTTTACCCACTGATCTCTAGAATTTTCGAAATTTCTCATTTCCAAGTTTTCTGATTTTCCTTGAATTTCCTAAATGTAAATAATTCCTAAAACTCAATTATCGAGTTTTTCCTAAATTTGAAATATCAAATTTTGCATTTTATCCATTTTTTTCCAAAATTCGGAATAATTCCCCGAATTTAAAATTTTGCTATTCACTATACCGCGCCGAATCCCCTGAATCGCATCTTGCCACCGGTTCGGGCTTTCATGCTGAACCAAACCCCGCCGGTCAGTTATTAATCCGAAATTCAGCCGACGCTTATATATAATATTAATGATTAATATTATTATTATTCTCTTAATAATTCAACTAATCCCTAATTAATCCTTAATTCGTCTCCTTCCTTCGCCCGTCGTCCGCGAACCCTAGCCGCCGCAATAGCCGACCAATACGATCATTCCGTCGATTTCCGGCGACTGCGTACAAGGAGAACATGTTCGTACTATCCTAATGTTCCAATAATGTCGCTAATTTCCTAAGGTTCAAATCAAGTTTTCCGCCGAGCAGTTTCGTCTAATCCTCATGTTGACAATTCACGAAATTATAGTTCTAGTATTATACAATCATATTAACATGAATAAAGTGGCATATTTAAATCCTCATGCTTGGTAATTTTCCAATTTCGGCGAAACAAATTAACGTCCCGAAAACCCTAACATGCAATTTTCGATAATTTGTACAATTAGCTTCAAAAATCACATTCGTATGCTTAGATAGAGATTTGCAAACTAATACATGCTTCAATTTGCTAATTATCTAATTTAAATATCTGAAATTCCTACCTCGAAGACGCCGGCGACGGTGAAGCTCGTCCGCAGCTCGCCGCAGCTCCTCGCCGAACGAATTTGGTCTCAAACGACTCTCCTCGGTCTCGTGGATCTCCGGGCACAAAAAGCCCCTTGCCAGGCCGCCGGAATCACGCGCCGTACGCCGGGAATTTCCTCGCTATCGCCGTCGAACGAAAACCCTATTCGCTGTTTCGCGAGGGTTTTTATACCCCGGGCCGACACGGTGAACCCGTTACGCGTTCGACACGTTTTCGACACGTGAGCACCCGATACGCGCTGTCGACACGCTATCCACACGGTAAGCACACAATACGCGCTGTCGACACGCTATCGACACGGTAAACACCCGATCAGCCGGTTCGATCTCACCCGCCGATCTCGACCGTCCGATCCGCTTATTAGAACGCACACGCAAACTCACCCGGCGAACCGCCTCCGCCTCCGCTGAACCGTTCCGGTCCGGTTCACGCGCGATAAAAAAAACGATTTCCGGTTTAATTTAATTAGATTTTCGAATTTCTAAAAATCTAATAAATCCAATTAAATAGGGAAAATTAATTAAAAATTCCTCGGTGCTCCGAAAAATTCCCAAAAGATTTCAGAAATTCCAATAGCCTACAATTGAGTTCCTGGCTCATCCTACTGTCGATTCGAAATCATCTAAGCCACAATTAATTTATTAAAGATCAAATACATAAAATTTTACCGGGTATAACATTGTATATTCTAAATACTATTCCATCCCAACAACTTGGACAAAATCCATTGTGCCAGTCTGTATCCAAAGTCATGATCACATGGTGGAGCTCACTTTTACTTTATTAATCGATGATTCTAGATTCTGTCAATTTTATAGGAATTATCCCCACTTTTGATGGCCTTAGCTTCATCCTAACTTATTAGATGAGTAAAACTCTTTTTGTCTTATCCTTGAATTGTGTGACTCTTAATTATCTTGTTGGAATCTTATGGTTAAGATCTACCTTAGCTTTATCTATGTGGAATTGAATGATCCAGATCTCATCCAACATGATTGGATCTCCTAAATCAAATATGTTTTGATCAAATTATCCACCACTCATCCACTTATTCACCATTAGATTTGGTGGTCTATATCACCTTTCATTAGATCGAAAGGCCTTTGTCCATGTCGCTTAATGGCAAATTATTTAGCAGGTGCATTAGCCATTTTGAAAAAACTATTTTAACATATTTGTAAAAGCTTCTTAAGCTGTTTGTTACAACTTTCATGTAATATTTCTACACTTTATATCAATTTTACTAAAAATTTTTCTATAAATACCGAAAAGGTTTAAATGGAATAACTAATGAATGTGAATTAATCTTTGACATCTCAACAAAATACTGATCAATAGTCTACAAATGTAAATTTTACATGTAGTAACTACGGCTTCTCCTTCTCAAATTAAAAAATTCTTTTAGCTAAGCCTTCCTCATTTAAATATTTAAATTCTCATTTCTCTTCTTAAATTTAAGCTTGGGTTTTGTTTGATTAATCAACAAGTATAGAAAGCTATACAAATTTATCACATTATTTTCATCCTGTTGTATTTTTTTTCTCTTGGCTTAGGCTAGCTAATGTTTGCAAAAGCTCATGTTTAATTTGATCTCATAAAAAATCAAGTTTCAATTAATCCCACAAAAACATGAGCTATAGTTGAACTTGTAAATGCTAATAGGTTGGATGTGAAATAAAAAAAATTTAAGTTGTAACCTTTTGTTAATGGTGTTTTTCTTAACCTCCATTGGGGGTGGATATAGGTTTAAATCTCAACAATCCTACCTAAAAATTAGGGTTTCTTATTATAATTTTTATCTTTATTTTTCTTTATCATATTAAAGATAAAATATATATTTATAATCAACTTTTTGATAAGAAAAACTTATTTTTGAGAAATAAACACATTTTGAAAAAGAAAAAATTATTTTTAAGTCCATAATTGACATAGCTCTTGTGAGATTGACACACTGCTTTCATTTCAGAAGCACGTTCACTAAAACTTGTTCAAGAATTTGTTTAAGCAATTGCTCTTCATGGACAATTTAATCACCTTAGAAAGGCACCTCCCTTTAATACTAGTTGAAACTTTTTTTATCAGAAAGAAAGAATTGATAAAAAAATATTTTGCTTAATGAAAAAGTATTTTTTTTAAAAATATTTTCCAATGATAATTTTATGTTGTCCTCTAACCTCAAAAAAATCTTTGTTAAACAATTCATGTAAATTGTACTTTAATAAAAAAATATATTAATTGTGTTTTAAAATTTTGAAAAAATTGAAAATAAAAAATAGAAATAGTAAAAATATATAATAATCTTTGGTGATTCAATTCATATTCAAACCTACAACCTCCCTAAACAAAGGCTATGAAAAAGAAACTAATTATTATAAGACTTTCAAAAAATGCGATGCTCAGAAAAATGAAATAAAGTAAATGGGGTATAGCAATCCTTGAAAGAAAAGAAAATTGTAGAAAAAGAAAAACTATAACTAGACATTTGAATGAAAAAAAGGAGAGTTATAGCTATAAGATTGATAGAAACTACAAATGGAATTAATAGTTAGGATAATTTGCTAAGGCTGAACTTATGTTGCTTTAATTTTTTTATTACTTTGCCAATTTTTTATATTAAATAAATATATTATTTATAGAAATATTTCAATGAATAAAAGAAGTTACACAACATTTTCAATAGTTGCTAGGGACAGAATAGCTTGAATTTAATAACTATTTAAAAAAAGTTTATTACAATAAATAGTGAGTTGGGTTGCTCAATTGTGCTCGTAAAATTTCTATCACAATCCATAAAGCATCATTAGGATTGTTTGATTCTAGGATAAATTAATAGGAATGAGGGTTGCACGATGGATTTAAATCAACATCATTATATTAAAAATTGTGTAATTCGATCAAGGTAAATGACAACCACTTGGACATTTATAATGTAGATGATTAAATCTCAAATTTATGTGATTGAATTAAGGTAAATGATGAATACATGAGTGATTTTAATATGGACCATTATGTAATAAAAAATGAATAATAAGATTGCAAGATTAAATTCTACAAATTTAAGAAAGGAAGGGGAATCATCAACCATCCGATCTTGAAAATTGCATGACCAAATAACTGAATTTAACCATATACAATTTTGAAAAGGGAACAAATATTTGAACAATTGATCACAATGATTATGAGATCAAACAATTGGATTTGGATCTACATGTTGTTAAAACTATATGAATTTTAGATCATTTGGTCAAACCACAAAATCAAATAATGCACAATTGCTCCCAAATGTTTTAAGTGATATATGCAAAATGAATTTGTAAACCTAAGTGCCACATGAGTATTAAGTGATTGGTTTAATAATTTTGACCCAAAGTATGATGTAGATGACATATTTTAGATGAGAAATCTTTACACTATGAGCATTACTACACATTTACTTGTCTTCAATTGTTGATTTGCCCATTAATCAATTAATTGAACTCTATAATTTATTAATTTACTTGATGTTGAGATACATGATTTGCAATACTAAAAAAAATTAATAAATAATATAATTATTTTTTTATCATCAAAATATAATGTAAGAAATAATGGCTCAACATAACTGACATAAGAAAGAATAAAAGAAATGAATGATTATAAAACTCTATCCATAAATAGTCACCTTAGCACTCATTTGCTTTCTTGTATTGTCATACTAGGATTGTATATTATAAGCTGATGAGTAACATAATTTTAATGCACACATCTATTTTTAAAATCATCCACTACCTCAATCTACATATCTAAGTATGTTTTTCACTATAGTGAGTCATGTACTAATAATTGGCATGCTTCACATTTTGTATTTATTAGTCCGAACAAGACTAAAAAACGTTATCTATGTTCAAATAAAATATTTTTGCAAAAAAAGTAATGGCCTCATATTAATTAATTCTTACATTATTTATTTAAAGATTTTGCACATAGATTATGAAATTTTATTTCTTTAAATAAATTAATAATTTGTATCTTTGTATTACAAATTTGTTGTTGTTATTATGACAAGAATATTTTCTTAAAATAAGATATAGAGTTATAGTTTAATTGTTTAATAGATTTATTATCTTGAATTTTGGTGTATGATAGTAATTATGAAGTTATTTTGTCTGTAACATGAACATTGTTTAACTTATAATGTCATGAAAGGATTTTTTTATATTATGTTGTGACAAAAATTAAATTTTTTCATTACAATATTTATGTATTATTATGTATTTATAATTTTCATATTAGAAATATTTATTTATTTATTTAATTATATATTTTAATATATGTTTTTTAAAAAACTTTTAGGACCTTCAATTTATTTTAATTAATTTTTGATAATATAATTAATTGAAAAACTCATTCATTGCATATCGTGATTTAATATGTTTTTTTGAATTGTCAATTTTGCATTTCATGTAACTTTACATGGTAAACGTCTTGTATTCTCTAATTTAATTACCATGTTTTATTTTGTACATGAATTTTTGTTATTTTTGTATAGTTTTTTATGAAACTCGTAATTCTTTGTTGAGTTAAGTATTTGTTAAATTTAGTTTTTAAAAAGAAAGCCTTTATGTTTTATTAAACATTTGATAATAGTGTCACCAAAATAAAAATTATTTCATCTTACATTTTTTTTCTTCTGTTTTAGCTACCTTGTATAAAACAAATTGACGCTTCACTATTTTTAAATAGTTGTAAGTGTTGCGGATTTTTTTAAATAGAAATAGTCTACAAGAATTTAAAGCTTGCCTCATTAAATAATTTTTTTTAAATCCTATTGTTATAGCTGTTTAATGCATTGTGGCTATATATAATTTTTATAGTTAATATCTTTAATATTATGTGCTATTAATATTACTGTTATCATTATTATTGTTGAGCTATTCTGTTTATAATTTTTTATTTTAAATTTTTTACCATTAAGAATTATACAACAAATTTAAAAATTTATTGTTTTGTTATCATGTATTTTTTGAGGTTTTAATACTTTTATATTATTTTTCTTTGCTGCCTAGTTTATTATTTTTAAATTCTTACTATATCATTTATTAAAAAAATTAACCTGTTATTTTAAAACACTAAATCCTCAAGTTGTATAACAATAATTTTAAAAAGTTATTTGAATAGTTTGATGTATTATCATATTTGATCAAATTATAATATTAAAAAAAATTTCAATGTATAAAATAAAGTGCACTAATTTACTTTTTTAAGTTACATTGTTTAGCATATGTTACTTTATTTTTAATTATTGTCCTATTATGAGAACTTTTTTTACATAGTATGACAAATTTTGAAAACTTTAAACAATCTCTCACATTAATCATTTCCTTAATTTCCCAATTTTATTTAAATTAAAGCAATTTGAAGTTTCTTCTCCAATAAAATATAACTATCAAATGTTTTGCATTTGATGAACTTAATTTAAAAAGTTTTTTTGTAAAATAAACAAAACAAAGACACAAAAATAAAGAAAACTCTTCACATAAAATTTTTACCATTAAAAATGGGTATATCATTTTCTAAATATTCCAAGATTCTATGCTTTGCATAACTTTCCGATATATTGAATATTATAAAACAAACAAGCAAAAAATTAGACTTCATTATTACTAAATATTTAAAAAGATTAAATTAAAAATATAATTTTTTTGGAAAAAATGAAATATCATTCAAAATATTACAAATATGACAATATATACAATAATCTTTAAAACAAATAAAATATAATTGTGATGACAATAAACATAAAAAATATTTAATAAATTCCATTGAAAGAAATCAATGTGATTATGTTTTATGTTAGCAAATATCATAGAACACATTTTTGGATTCAAAATTAGAAGACAATTAATAATGCAAAATATTAGAATGATTTAATAGAGTGAGAATTATCATAAAAAATATTTTAACATCATAAAAAAAATTACAACAACAAGTAACTTCAAATATTTAAAATATAAAAATAAGTTTTTGTTATACAAAAAAAACATAAATGCTAACAAAAAAATTAAGAATATGACATTTCAAACAGAAAGTAGATAAATGTATGTATTCTTCAATGATTAAATGAAATGAAAAAATGGACATTGCTATCTTAAATCATATTTAGATAGTGTTTAATTTTTCTTTTTAATATTATTTTACAGTTGACATGAATAATAAGAAATATATTCAATATTAAGAGGAAATATCAACTGACATAATCATGAGTTTTTCTCTTGTCTATCATCACAATGTTTTTTAAAGGTTTTGTAACACAATCACAACTAATTTATTATTTTATTTATATTTTCATGCATTTTCTCTTTATTATTTTATATTTTTTTAATTAAATTTATATATTTTTTTGCAATCAATAAAGTTTTTTGGGCACCTTTTATAATTATGACATTTAGCTTTTAAAATATTTACTATATTAATAATTTTTTTTAAAAAGTTTTAAGTTCTAACATCTTTTATTTGGATTGTGGTGTTCATAGGTTGTACTATGAAGATATTTATTATTCATGTATTGTTTAAATGATTTATGTTTTTAATGTATTAATATTTAATTAAGATGGCGATATTTTTTTAAATTTGTTATTATATTTTTATTTTTCATATTTATATTTTAAATTTAATTATTAGTTAGAATTGCAATTTTTTTGGTATTGTTTTTATTCATAAAAAGTGAATTATTTTATAAACAGATACAAAGTACAAAATTCTTTGATATTGTATAATATTTAATATTTTTAATGTTTATATGAATGTTTTTTTATGTTATCAAAATTTTTTAGTATGAAATATTTTTTATAATTATTTAAACTTTATATATTGTGTTCATTTGTGCTGTCTTTTTTGCAATAACATAATATACAATAGAGCAAACTATTTTGTTTTTTAAAAAAATATTTCATGCTAAACAGTATAACATTTCATGTGTGATAAATGGAATAATTTTGTATTATGCAATATTTTTGAAGTCAGCTAGCAAGCACAAATAGTTATTATTTGTTGTCCAATATACCAAACGAAAAATAAAAGAATTCGTGAAGTACATTTGACTGATGTTACAATAAGAGACATCATCTTATAACAAAGGTGCCCATAAAATATATTTGTCCAATATATCATCTTGAGAGTATCATAACTTGTTGATGAGTCATCAACAATGGCTGTCATTATTTTCCAATCTTAGGATATGCATTTGAACACATAAGAATTAAATTATTAAATTTTTCTTATATTGTTTTTTTTATAACAATATTTATATTTAAATTTTTATTTTTAATACCTTTTTTTACAAAGTTTTTTTCAAAAATTATTTTATTTATGTACTATGAAAATATTATTTTAAATTTCAACACTATCAATTGGCTATCCATTTTTTTTTATATTTGCTATATATAATTAAATATTTTAAATAAGTTTTTTTATCACAATATTAAATTTTATGCAATAATTTATGTTCTTTTAATATTATATATTTGATCTCAAAGTACTTTGTTACCCATTTTCTATTTTTTATTAGAATGAAGTAGGATGTACAACAAGAAAAAAATTATGTTTATTTATTCTGCATAAAATAAAAATATTTAAAAATTCTATGCGTCAAAATTAATATTTTAGCTTTATTAATAACAATAAATGCTTTACTTTTTCTATGGTCTAAAATAAAAAATACAAACATATTTCTCAAATTATTTAATTTCTCTCAAAAAATTATTATATTACATTTTCCACTTTGGGAACAATTATATGCAATAGTCTATACATCAGGTTTAATTTTTATTTATATTCTAATTATATTTGTGCAATTACTATGCTTGTACTGTTGCATACAATACTATGATTTTTAAGGTTTTGCTTTTTAATTTTTCTAATAGCTTTTTGTTTAACAAGAATAATTTGTAAAAATTATTAGGATATAATTTATCACTAACTTACAATGCATCTTTAATTGTAAATAATCAACGATGTTGACAATTATAATTATTGTTATGTTTTAAATTTTCAAAACATAATTATAATATTCAATTGTGTTATTTATTTTTGATGGAGCCGTAATTCTATTTAATTCAAAATATTTTATATTAAAATATTACATAAATTAAAAAGTATTAAAAATTGATGTTGTGGAAGACAAATAATTGTAAGTTAGGTAGTTTGTTTTATTGTTTGTATAAAAACAGTTCTTTTAATAACATCAACATAATAAATTTTAATGCCTAAAAAGCTAACATAAATCTTCGAAGACATTGAGTTTTGTAAGGTTTATATTTTCAGTAATGTAAAATATTTAAAACAATCCAAATTAGCAAATATAAATATATTATATATTTTAAATAATGCAAACAGTTGATCATTTGAAATAAACTTATTTGTGTAAATATAAAATAAATTTTTATACTACTTAAAAGATTGAAAATATAACAACAAAAATATATATTATTTCTAAGTTTCCATCAACAATCCTTTGGTAAATTTTTAAAATAAAAAACGTTCTTTTGAAAGAATTCAAAAAATAAAAGGCTAAATTAAAAAAAGAAGTAAAGAATACTAAAAAATATTTAAAATCTTAAAAACAATATTCAAATTTTGTCATAATGAAGGCATATAAGCAAAAAAATGAAAAAATTTAAAATAGTCAAGGAATATTAAATAAGTAAATAACATACCAACAAAAAAGAAGCAAAATATTTTAAACTACAAATGAAAATATTCTCATAAGAAAGACTTTTCAATAATGATACATACAAATAGTCCAATACTATTTAATCATTCAACAAAATTAAACACTAAATCATAAAATTTCATTATATGTTTGTAGTGGCTCTCCTAATACATAAATTAATGCATTAGAAAGAAGTCTGAAAGCTAATTAAATTGGTAAAATACCATCTAAATCTCTAACAAAACATTATTAATTATGAAGAATTATTTACAATTTTATTATAAGCCTATACTATTCATTTACTTGTTATTTATTTTGGTCTATTAAATAATTTGATAAATTTTTTATTAAACTTTTCATGTAGTTCACAACGAAAATATTTTTTTAGTAATTTCATATGTTTTTTACTAATATTTATCGTATTTTATTATCCTTGTAGATTTATATATTTCTAAATCTTTAGAATTTAATTTTTATTATAATTTTAAAATTTTCTTTTTTTAATTATTTGGAAATATTATTGTTAATATTTTGTGTAAATCTAAAAAATAATTTATATGTTCATTAGGTTTGTTTAACTTATTTTATTGTGCTTTTGTATTATTTATATAAAAATAATATAATTTTTCTTAAGCTAAATCTTTGATGTGATACCATTTTTGTCAAATAATTAAGTTTTTTATTTATAATAACTCATTTATGATTCTTATATTAATATATGATATATAATTTTGAAGCTTTATCATATTTTTAAACAAAATAACCATTTTTTGACATGTTATTTAAATAAATCTACACAATTTAGGTCGTTTTTTATTTTAATAGTTTTATATATTTTTGTTCTATAAATTTGTCTTCAAAATTAACGTTTCTACCTCATATTCAAATTATTCAAAGTATTTTATATTTTTTTTATCTTGATTACTTTATATCTTTTTATCATCAGTTATTCCTCTCTTTTGCTAACATTATTTTAGACTTCTTGGATACATCTCAAAGTATCCTTTTATTACAAATTTTGAATATTTTTTATATATTTTATAATAAAAAGCATATATTTAACAAAACATACAATCAATATATTATAAAAATAGTAGTTAAGAATTTCAGTCAATCGCTGAAGATAAATTTTTATTTTTTTCCTTGCTTTTCCTGCTTCATTTATTAACATTGATGCCATATTTTAATTGATAAGTTCATTTTTTATTAATATTTCGTAGTCACAAATTTGAAAACATAAAAACATTAATTATATACAGTTAATTTTATTTTGAATGACTTATAATATTTTTACTTTAATTGTTGTAAACATAATGTTAATATTTTATTATTTATCTACCTTGATGATCTTTTATGTGAAATTGTTACCTTTAAAATTTCATCAAGCTTTTAAAGAAATCATTGTTCCAAATTAAAATATTTTCGTGATTGTATTCTTTTTACATTTTTGTGATTTTTTTAATTACGTTAGATGCAATTCAAACAAATAGTTTATATTTTTTATTTGTTTATCTAATATTTTTTGCTAAATTGCTTGTTATTTTTTACAGTTCAACGACTTTATTTCCATGAGAATATTTTCAAACTTTTTGTGAAATGTAAATAAAATATTTGAAGTAATAAAAGTTTTTTTCACTTTTTAACAACCAATTTTTAAAATTTAAATGGAATCACCGAATGTGATATTGACATAAATAGTAAAACAAATTAAGATAAATTTAAGGTTTCTGATATATGATTTATATACACAGCTTGTTAAAAACATTTAAAAAATGCAAAAAATACAAATATATTACAAAAAGTAAGAATAAAGAGAAGAAAGTCAGCGTTCTGAGAAAAAAATTGAATAAACAAAAATTGAGAAGGCAAATTAAACAATCATTATTCTCATCATGCCCGTGAGAAGGCCATTTATGAAATTAACAAAATATTAAATTCTAAAAAAACAATCCTAAAAAAAAAGTCTTGTAGTACATAAAATGATAGAAATTTAAATCATTAAGAACATATCCATAATATTGCATTAATAGGTAAAGATAAACACAAAATGGAGTATATTAAACATTAAATAATATCTTAAATTTTAAACAAAAATAATAAATAAAATTAAAAATATGACTATATTTATAAATTATTAATAAAAAGTATCTCTCTATTTAAAACAAGGCAAACATGTTTTTATAAACTTAACGAAAGATAAATTTTTATGCAAAAGATTAAAAAGATACCACTAAATAGAACAACTACACAAGACAACCTATATGATCGATCAAATCTAATGTACTACCAATAATATAAAGCTTGTTCTACTTTGTAAAATGCATCTTGTTGTGAAGATGCACAAATTGGAAACGATCAATGTGATGTAGGTGCACAAACGATTGTACGTTCTACCAAGTACATAAGTATTGTTTATATCCATCTTGAGCGTTTGTATTATTTTAAAGTATATATTACACTTTTATAATGCATGCCAACACATCATGCTTGCTTTTAACTTAAGTTTTGAAATGGTAGATTTTTTTAATTAATTTAAAAACTTGGTTTGTTCAATTTTTTGCATCAGATCTTGAGAAAATTTTTTGATAAGTATGCTTTACGCATAGCTTTTAACATGTTGAGCAAACTATCTTAATTATTTTTTAAACTTATTTTGAATTTTAATTTTTTTTAAATGAAATATTTTTGTCATTATTAAGAAATTGTTATTGTACTTTGCAAATAATTTAAATAGTTTACTATAATGATGAAGTGTAATTTGCTTGGTTTTAATGTTTTTGGTTCCACTAGCCATTATAATACTTTTTATTTAATTATAAAAATACCAACCATGCTTTTTTAAAGAATTAAAATTTTTGTTTATATTGAAAAGAAGTTTTTTAGGGAAAGACAAATAATTTTAATTGTTTTTTTGACGAAAATAATTTTAATTGTTTAATATTGACTGCCAAACACTCTTTCGATGCCGACGAAGCCTGGTGTTTATTTAATAATAATTTTTTTGAGTGATTTTTGAATCGTGCAACACAAAAACAAACATTTATTAATCATTTAAAAAACATTATCAAGTGTACACATAGCTGTTAACTTTTGAAAGTAAGTTAACGTGTTAATGGGTTGCTAAAATGTAGCTTTACTTGTAAATTAAGGGGTCCTTTTTCTAGCACTTCTTCGAATTGCTACTTATAAAAAATTCATAATCTAAACTTTAAGTTAGAATTAAAAAACTTCTTTCTTTATATTTGAATGACAAATATGATTGTATTATATTACTCGTGAATGTTAAATTTTGGTGAACCTGATCATGCATTTCATACATGTTTATATTTATATAAATGTACCTTAATAAAAATTTATTTTGTAGATTAAGTTGACTATGGTGATGAAAGACATGCCTTTATTACATTATTTGCACTATGTTAAAATGTGTAATACTAAACATTTAGTCAAAAATATATCATATGTTGTACCATTAATATAGTCATTTGATAATTGGATGAGAAGCTAACAGATATTAAGTAAGTGACGTTGAGTTTAGAATATTGTATAAATACAATAAGATCATTGCCAATCTAGAAGTTGTTACGAGCTAAGAGTTGATGACTTAATTTGCAGGTTAGCTAAATTATTTGTAATTTTGAGATCTTAAGGTCATACTAGTATCATCAGATTAATTTAGTTGAAATGCATATTGTTGTAAGACTATAATACGTAATTGTATTAATATGATGAATTTTAAAAATGATCTTTTGAAAAATTGTCATACTAGCACAATATTAAAGTCATTCCATTATGATATAGACTTATATATGTGTTAAGTTTGAGTACTTGATCATTTTTTGCTTATTTGTATAATTTATATTCTATCTACTTTTAGTGCAACCATAATCAATCATTATTATAATTATGAGATTTCTATACAACATATTATATGCTATATTGCATCATCTAATATTTTCTTGAGAGTTAAAAAAATTAGGTTGGGTAGATTTTTCTAATTGTATATTTCATTATACTTGTATAAGTAAGATACATTAAGATATCCAAAGGGAATAGATTTGGATCATCACTTATTATAAGAAATTATAATTTATTACTTATTAATTTCTTTAAGTATTGAATTTTGTTGTTGGAATTTTTTTGTTTTCATATATTCTTTTGATTCATATAAATGGAAGTGATTTTGGAAAGAACATGAGAATCATTCTGTTACTAAGTCATTTTACATTTAAAATAACAAAAAGGAAAGTTGGCTTTATTGTTATTATATTTACATTTACTTCATCAACTATGCAAATATATTGAAGTTTTATATATATTATCATGGCAATATGCTAGCATAATATTTAGTTATTGTGTCCTAATATTTTTTTGGATTATATAAACTGTGTATTATATCTTTTATGTGTTGAAGGAATTGTGTAAGCTGTATTACATTCTTTTGATTGAGGGGACTTGTACATGGTTATTGCCAAAAAGCTAGAGACCATGAGTGAAATGTCTTTTACTTTGTCATTGGCAAAAATATAATATTTTGTCAAGCTAACTAAAAGCTAGCCAAGGGCAAAATAGATGTGGTTTGAAAGGATATGCTTCTACTAACAATAATAAAAGGGTTTTGTTATTAAAGGAAGACTATTTGATGTAGGATTGATTTAGATTTCTATGATAATCTAAATTGGAGCCTATAACATTAGAGAAATGTAATAAAATAAAATAAAAAATTTAAAAAATAAAAAATAAAAAATAAAAGTAATTTTGGTTACATCTAATTTTATATATAAAATAAAAAATTTTAAAAAAATCAAGATAGAGTACTTTGATTAAAAAAATGACCCTAACTTTAGTTAATAACTAAAAAAATAAGAGTAACTAAAGTGTATGTCTTTTTGATGATAATATATTATAGTTCAATAGTAGGTGGTGTTTGGGGCAGCGAAGATAGAAAATGGCAAAGATGTAGTGGTTTTGGGTTAGTGGTGAAGCTTAGCTTAAAATAGTAATAAGATAGTAGGATATGATTAGAGCTTTGTTGAGAAAGGTAGTAGTTTTGTGATTAGTTTAAGAAAGTAAAATGGTAGATGAAGAGATATTGGAGTTAATAAAAGTAAGAATTTGTTTCTCACATTCTATCCATGTCTCTCACACGAAAAGCTTGAATCTCTCCAACTAAGGTTAAGCATATACTGTTTTCTACAAAGGTAAAATATACAAACAAAAGTTATTTTATTTTAATTTTTTCATCTCTTAAAGTGCTTCTTTTTTATATAGACCTTAAATCTTCATCAATAATTTAAAAATAATGAAAAAAGCTATAAACATTATTGAATTATGCAATAGACAAACTAACCTTACACTTTAGGTGGTGGTAATGGCCAGCAGCAAAATAGTGGAGTGATCCAAGCAATCTAAACAGATCGGTTCCTCCTTTTTGTTTTGTGTTTCGATGAGCAGCACTGATAAAGACGTGTTGAAGCTTCAGGTCCACTTTTTGGCAATGTGGGTTTGAGAGATCCAATTGGTAATTAAGTCAATGTGTTCATTGATCATGTCAACATAGGTCTAGTGGGTTCTAAGGTCCATGAGATTGTTCAAGTCATGTGGGTGTGAGAGAAGTGGCTTTAGTAGCTTTTGATGGTGATGTTAATGGTGGCAAGCGATGATGGAAGATGGATGACAATGAAAACAACTAAGAAAATCAAATTTTTGTATTTTTAAAAAAATTGCAACAAAATTTTGTATTGATAGACTTCTTGAACAGCTGCAGCACCAGCAACAATATGTTTGTGAGCTAATGTTAGATGCTCTTGTGTCTTTGTTTGAGTTGATCAAGATTAGATGTATGCCATAGTTTTATCAAATCACCTAAAATCCTTATATACTGCTTTTGATTTTTCTTTATTTTAGTTTAGTTATTATTTTAGAATAACAATCTTATCACATAAAAGTTTACCAAATCTAAAAATGACTTTCAAAAACTTTGTTATAATGTCATTCAAGACAACAAAAAATTTCTTTTGCAAAGCACTTGTTTTCAAAAATATTATGTTTGAATAAAAGAATTCTATTATGAACGCTAAATTAGTTTTTTGAAAGCTAAGTTCTACAAAAAGTAATGATAATAAGTACTTTGGTATAAGAAAGTCTACGTTTAAGTATTGAAGTTTGATTTTTCTTTTATATTAAAAAGTTAAATGGATTTCACTAATATCTTTACGATGAGAAAGCAGGCAAAAACAAAATTGATTTTGATCAAATTGAGAATTGAATATTTCACTATTTCTTTGGACATTATCTTTACATATTTCTTAAAAAATATTTTTTATGTTTTTTTTAATATTTTATATATTTTTATCAATCATATTACTTTTTAACATGTGTTGACTCATATTTTTTAACTACAAATTTTTAAAAATTGTTAATATAACAATTATTTCAAGTTTATAATATTTTATATATTATTTTTAAATTAAATAAAACCTAACCTTTAAAATTATTAAGAACATCCTTATAACAATGTACTATAATTGAAAATTTCATTGAATAATAATTTTCTTGTGGACTATAAATGTTATTTTTAATAATCAAAATTTATTTTAAATATTATCATCCAGATTAATGAGCTTAAATTTTTTTATTTTTTTTAACACAAGGATCCAACATTTTTACATTAATTTATAACTATCTATTTCTTACATATTTAAACGTTTGTTTTTCTAAATAGATAGTTGATGTACTTACATTGCTATAATTATTTTTTCTTCTAAAAATACATAAGTTTTCTTATTTTTAATTTCTCAAAGATTGATTACTTCTTTTATGGTTTGCCTTTTTTATTCTCAAATTGGACAAACATAATAAGCAATGTTTTGTCATTTAATTTTTTTTGATAAATTATTTGTTTATTACTAAATGATTGAATGGGTTCATGATCTGTTAGATTAATTTTTTTTTATTCTTTTTATACTAACTTTTATTTATGTATGACATTTGTAATAAGCAAGTTTACACAAATATGTTTAGTGAACTATGATGTCATATCTACAAGTTGACCATTTTTATACAAATTATTTTTAATTCTTTGTAATATTGTATTGGACAAGTTTATATTTTCACAATGCATTTTATTAAGGATTATAAATAACATTTTAAAAATATTATTTCATTTAACATCTTATAAGCTTATTTTTTACATTTTTTGATAATTTTATTGTGTTAATTTATTTATTAGGGTTTGATTATTTGGAATAATTGTTTAAAAGTTGAAACACAAAAAAAATATTTCCATATTTTTATTAAAATAAAACGAGAAAATTTTAAATTTGATAGAAATTTAATTTTTTGCACTAAAAGATTTTCTTTAATATCAAGAAAAAAATTCTATTTATGTAAAGGATTTATGTTTTATTAATGAAAATCTTTATAACATTAAATTATTTTTCTTTTTTCAAGTTTGCCTGGTTAATGACATATCAATGATTGATTGATGAAGATAGTTTCTGATAATTTATAAAACTTATATTTCATATTCTAGTTAAAATTAACTATAAATGATTTGTTTTTCTTTTCCATATAATTTTGCAAAACCATTTGCATTGCTTGTAATTATTAATACTATGATAGTATTTTTTAAAATCATAAAGCTTACTGTATTTAGTAATTTGTATTTACTTCTACCACTTACTATTTGCATTTCTTATTCAGAAATATTTTTTTGACATAAATTGTGTCAAATTATTTAAATTCTAAATATGTTTTTATTATTTTTTAGATAATATATTTTACGACTTCTAATTTAAGCACAAAAATATTTGTCAAATGATAAAAAATATTACAAGGATTGTGCATACAAGTATTCCCTTTGACTTATTATAATTAATATTTATTTTGTAATCACTTTTTGAAAAAAAAACTCTATATTACAAATATACCACAACTCTAAATACTTAATTTTACATAAGATAAATCATATAAAAGGCTAATTATGCCCTCTGTATATCTATAGTAAGAATGGTTAAAGATGTGACATATTTCCTTATTCCTCAATCACATAATATTCAAATAATATATATAATTTTTGAAATTATTATTTGAAATATTTTTCATCATAAAATATCATTGAATCACATAGTCGAGGCAATATTTTGTAAATATATTATATAATGGAAAGGTTTTTCTCATATAATTTTTATTAAAATGTTATAATAAATCTTTTGACCCAAAAAGCTTCTTTTTATCAAGGTAACTTTCAATTTTATTATGTTTATGTATAATGTTATTTTGAGAAAAAAATCTAGTATATTATTTTTCGTATATGTTTGCCATTGATATGTCACCAAGTTCATTCTAAATGTTGATTTTTAATCTAACTATTTTTTATACATATTTTTTTACTATTACTACATGTTATATTTTAATGAAAACTTTTTGTTAAATATTACACAAAATTATTTCATTAATATTTGAATTTTTTAAATTAATATAATTTTTATAATTTTACACTTTGTTGTCAACGTTAAATTTTTCATAACGTTTTGATAATAAGTTGAATTTTTGAAATAATTATTAGTCAAACTACTAGAAGGTTCAATAGTGTTATTATCATAATAGTTATCTTTAATTACACTTTTTCAAACTTGCAAATATTTACATTAACATATTTCTTGTCATTAAAATTTATAAAAAGACATTTTAGTAATATATTTTAAATTTTTTCTTAAATATTAAATTTTTTTTTCCATACTAATTTTATTTTTTAAAAAAATTCTCCATAATCAAATTTTACTAATGATTGAATTATTTAAAAATAACTTTTCTAACAAGTTATACATATGAGCTTTAATAATTATTCTATTTTTCTTTATATGGTTTTTCAATTTTTGTCTTTTTTTATTTATTTATTTTTACAAACACATTAATTTTACTATGATATTTTACATTTGACAATGATAGTTTTGACATCCTTAGTTTTTAAAATTCCTCTTTTTATACATTATTTAAAATTTAATTTTAATTTCTAATATTTCTCATTTATTATTAGTAAAACATTATCTTAAAATTCTATCATTAGCTTTTTTTTACAATTTTTAATAAATTGGAATACTTGATCTCATTAGATAGCTAAGAATGTTTTTTGTTTCTATTTTATGAAATAAATGTTTTTATTTTAAATAATCTTTTGCTTAATTGTTATTGCTTTTTATTTTTGCACACATAAACTTCAACAATGTTTAAGGATTTGTTTTTACAATAATAACATCAAATATTAAAAACATATAGAATGCTCTATTGGTTTGCTAAAATATTTTCGTGCTATTGAAATATAGCAAACATATAATGCATATATGTATGTCTTAAAATATATTTAACTTAATTAAAATTGTTTAATATTGTTGGCAAGTATTTCATTGTGAAAAATATTTCTATGTGTAATTCGATCTTAATAAGAAAATAAATATTAAAACATTTGAAAAGTATAAAATAAAAATTATGTTTTCTTGCAAAATATTTGAAGACATCAAAATTAATAAAAGACATTAATAATAAATAGTTCCAATGAAAATGAGAACTAAATTAATGAAATCAAAAACATTCAAAACAATGAAGAGCAAAAAATTATCTATTGTTTCTTATCATTTAAAAGGTCCAACATATATGCTTAAATTCTCAAAAATAAATTGAATTCCCTAAAGTGAATAGGAAATATCAAATTCAAATTAAAAATAAATTTTAATGTAAAACAAATTAATAAACGATAAGACACAAAAAAAATGACAAGAAGGTCAACAAAATACAATTAAAACCTAAGAAAAAAAATCATTTTTGTTTAACAATGTAATTAAAAATTTTTAGAAAAAAAACAAAGTAGCAAGGTCTACCAAATGGATATCAACATTAAGTTATTTAACATAATTATCAAACAACTAGAAAAATGTTTTACAAAAATTCATAAAATTGTCAAAATAAAAAGAATGATTAATGAACAAATACATCAAAATATGCTACTATTAATAAGAAAAACAAGAAATATGTTTAGTACTGAGCCAAAAAAACAAACAAAACATTATTACCATATATCAAGAATTTACTACAACTTATTTTTAAGTAAAAATTCTACTTAGCAGAGAATTATAACCAAATCAAAATCAAATAAAATTATTATATTCATGATTAAACCAATTAAAAAAGGGTATTATGTTCTTCAAATTATGTAAATATACCAAACGAAACAATTTTTTTTTAAAACTCGAGTTTGTGTTGCTCAAGAAATTGACAATGTTTATCATTTTTAGATATTGTTCCTAACGTGTCTCTATAATATCCTAACAATGGCTTCAATAAAACCATTTTCCAATGCTTCAAAATAAAAGATTGTGATCATTTCTCATTTCAAGTCTAAGTATAATAACAAAATTGTCTTGCTTTTGCATGTCTTAAGGTAAATGAATATGCAACCACTTAGTTTATAATACTTTTTGACTTTTATTAACCATAACACCCCTAAAAAAACAAGTTTTTTTTTTATCTATTATAACAAATAGAGACATTATGTTTACCTTATTTTCATATAGTATATCCTTATGATAGCTAATTCCTATTTTTATTTATGAAAACCTTTGCAAAAACTATTTTTTTGTTACAACATATGCATACATATATATGTATCTAACTAATTCTTTTTATTTGAAACAACCATTTAATCATTGGAGTTATCAAAATTTCCTTTACATCTATACACTTTTTAACATGACAACTTTATTTTTTTATTATGGCCACATAAAATAAATATATATATAACTCATTTTATTTAAGAAATAAAGCATGTCAATAATATATCATTTGATTAAGTCTATTATATGTATAACCATCGCAATATGCAATTGCAATTTATCTAAAATAGTTTCACAAAGTATATGGCATTACTAAACAAATTAGTAATATACTATTCATCAATTAATTTGGACATCCATATTGTAAAACAAATATGGTGTTTCTTGTGTTATCATAGCAAAATTAAAATACATCGTTCAACTTTGTAGGTTCCATACATTATTTGTAGTGAGGGATTTTGTTTTGAACCATCAATATTTTTTAGAAATCCTGACAATAACGTGCAGGTTACCATTTTCTTCATTGTACCCACCACATTTGAAGCTCTTAAGGAATGCTTTCTTTTATTGACATTCTCATTTCCTTACTTTGCTTTAGTTAAATGGCTTAGATCATCATTGACCCTTCAAATTGTGTTTAAAATGTTTTGTCAAATAATCTATCGACCCATACAACTATTTTATCGAATATTTTGGACCACTCAATGGGCGAGTAAAACAATCATAAGCATGTAGCATCAATTCCATCAACAATCTTATTCTAGCAATGATCCTATTTTACTATTTTTTCGACTATCAAACTGACCCAAATTTAGTGAAAGATCAATAGTTCATTTCTTTGTCTTGCACCAAAGAAATAGAACTAAATTGAAATACTAATATGATTTTTGTACTTCTATATGCACTCTATGTAGTGTGGTTTACAAGGATTGATATGAGTTTCTTGGAACAAAAATTTTGATAACTTATGGAATATTTAAAAGAAATTTTTTGGAGTAATTTTATAAAAAAACTTGTGTACATCTTTAAAATTGATTACTAACAAATGTTATTTATCTTTTTAAACAAATTAATTTAATTTTAAAATACATTGTTGTTTTATTAATAAATTTTAATGAAAATATTTTAAACAAATAAAAAAAAATAAAAATTATACATAAATGATTATCAGTTCCTTTGATTTAAAATCAAACTAACATCCACTCCTAGCAAAAATAAAGTAGAACTACGACAACAATATAAGCCTTTCAACATAAGAACGTTTGGTGAAGCTCTTATATTAATAAAGCAATAACAATAGGCTATTATGTCCTATAACATAATTCATAAGAAAAAAATAAAATAATTCACTAACAAAAAATAGAAAATAATAAAAGAAAAATACTAATGATTAAAAATTGGCTAATTTAACAAATTTGTTTTAATTGAATCAATTAGAAAAAAAGAAAATTGAGAACTTAATTTATTTGGAAAAAATATTAAGATTAGATGTTTGATGAATGAAGGACACAACATAAGAAATTGAGAACAAGCACTAGATGCTAACGACTTGAATGTCATGGCATGAAAAATTTTCTTTAGATTTTGTAAAAATTTCATTACTCAATTTAGTCTAAGAATTCAATTATTTATAAAAATTTCTAATGCTTAAAAATATTTGCCAAATTGATTGATTAATCAATAATAATAAATTATAAGAATCTCAATAGCTTGAAATAATTGTTAAATGAGTAGTTAAGCAAGTGCTACTCCATCAAAAGCCTTTGTAAACTCTTTATGCCCAAATACATGATTGGATGACTAAATTGAATAAGCTCTACTTCGAAATTAGGATATTATGTGTACTATTATATTTTAATTGGGATATGACTTTTTGATTTACATATGATATTTAGATCCAAAAATTGAGCAATTGGATGATAGACCTATTAGGTGTTTAAAGGTGGATTTGAATATGATTATTTGATCACATAATTATGCAATAAGATGTCAAAATAATTCGAACAATTTTAATTACAGCCATGTTAAATAGATATGGGTTTTATTCCCATAATGCATGAATGATGGATCATTATGACTATATAAGAGTTTTCTTACATTACGTAATAAGTGTATTGCTTGGAGTTAGCTACAATTGGTTCACTCTAAGTTATTTCCTCTATTGCTAGTACATTCATACTCAATTAAATCTAGATTTAATAGTTATATGCTAAACTAAAATTGTTAGGCGTTTTTGTGTCATTTTCTTAATCCAATAAGTGCATCTAATCATATTTTGTTTGGTTACCTTTGTGTTTGATGAGTTAATACTTAAATGCTTATCATTTTGTCCTAATGGCCTGATTAGGGTGAATAATATTTAATTTTAAAGAAAAACTCATATATATTTATAGAAATTGAATTACAAATAATCGAAGTACTTTTGATTATTCAATAAAATTCAAGTATTCAACATATATGTATAAAATTTCTAAAGATTTTTTTACTATAAAATAAAATATCAACATGATAATTATAATGCACATTTCATTCAATTTCTAAACCTAATTTAAGTATCTAATTTAATCAATAAAATCAATATTTTAATGATTTAAGAAACTTATAGGATTTCATTTTTTTATCAATTCATTTTTTATTAAATCCAAATAATAAATCTAAGCCAAATTTTTGTTAATTATAAAACTTTGGGTAAAGTTAAAAATTTATTCCATTAATTTTTCCTAATTAAAAAAAATTTTAAGCCACAACCAAAGATGTCTTAATACCGACTACCTAGGTCAAACAAGCCAAGCGAGCCTGGAAGCATCGTGTTAAGAGAGTAGCTGAAAACTTGCCTAGTTAGATCCAAAATTGGTTATGGTGTGTTCATGAATTTTTTTGGTGAAAAGATAGAGGATTGATTAGGACTAAATAAATAGAGATCATGTGAAAATCATATCCATGAAATTGCCTATAAGAGAATGAGTGACCCAGATGATGAATCTCTAATATACTTGGATTATGCACCCCTGAAAGGTTTTGTAAGGAGAAAACAACTTTTCTTTTCGACAATGTGGGACAAACATTAATCTAATTATTCAACACAAAAAGAATGTGCTATTTCTCACCATCCAATTTTTGTTCAAGTTGTAAATGTTTCATTCACTATAAGCACTCAACCTTGGCTCAAAATCGAACAACTAAGATCATGTCAGGGTTCATTAGTTTGCTTTGATTGTTTCTACCTTTCAAAATAATCTACCCATGAATAAGAAGGCCTAGTGCTCTTTATGTTTATATGTTATAGTTGAGATCTTTTTTCCATTGCGAATAATGAATCGAATGATCCATATCTCATCTTATTTAACCAGATGCCTAGATCTAATCCATCTCTAGCAAACCATCAAGAACTAATTTACTTTAATAACCTTTGATGTAATAGTCCAAAACCTCTCTAATAAGATCCAATGATGCTAGTTGATCACACCTAATGGCTAATTCCTTAGTTGTTAGTTAAGCCATTACATTAACCAATTTGAAGAAATATTTTAAGTTGTTTGGAAAAATTCTTTAAGCTATTTGGAATTATCATTTAAAAATACTTTTTCTTAACTTTCTAATGGCTTTAATCAAATGTTTTTCATATCAAACTAATCATTATTCATGAAATGACTAATAAACATAAACTAATATTTGAGATCTAAACAAATTGCAGCATGTTATTTTACTATAGTAAAACCTATTGATACCAACTAGAGCTTAGTTCTTCACATAATATCAAATTCTTTCAAGCAATCATAGCACTTGTAAGCTTTCAATTTCTTAATTTTCTTAGCAATTTTATGCTAGTTGTGCCTTCTTCTATTAATCAACAAGCATCAAATGTTGTGCAAACATAGTATAATTTTTCCTTCTTGTCGTATTTTTTGTCTTTTTTGGATTAGGTTGCCTAGCATTTACAAAAGCCTAAGTTTAGTTTGATGTCATTAAAACAAAGTTGGTGTTATTCTCATAAAAAAATATGTTATAATTCAACCCATAAAAGCTAATAGGCAAAAGGATAAACATAGGCTATTGTTTAAACCAAATAACCTAACGAATTAATTATATTTTTATTTTTTTAATCATAAAATGGAAAAATTAGAATATATAAAATCAAGGTTTCCATAAATATAAAATTAATTTTATGAATAATTTTTAGAAAACAAATATAATCTAAAAAAATTAAAACTCAAAAGTCACCCCATATGTGGCATTAGTATAGTAGTTTTTATTTCAATTAATGTCAAATGGGTTCCCTACAAAAAAGTATGCTAAATCACTTAGGTTATCAATCATGTGTGTCTTAATTATTTGTTATGTATATTTAACTTTTATTTTATTGTATAATAAGTTCAACTTCTATCTTACCATTTTTGTGCTTTCCGAAATATGTGTTTTGTTATTTTTCTCTTACATTAAGTTTTCAATATTTTATAACTCGTGATTAATATTGGAGCAACAATAGATGAATCTCTTCTTTAGTCATTCTATCATTATTTGAGGATAAATTTTTATTAATAGTTGAAAAATAGATTTAGAATTTTTAAATAATCAATTAACTTACAAGATTAGAAAGTGCTCGTGGAACTATAAGATTTAATTTGAGATTAATGCACGAATGAAATCAGGTTGTTTAGTGCACTTAGTAGTGATCAAAGTAGAATGACAATTAAATATCATAGCAGTCAACTCCCATCATTGTAGAATATTTTCAAATGAATTTATTCAAATTATGAATTTGTATACTACGCATGAAATTTGGAAAAAGTTAAAGGTAACTCTTAAAGGCACTTTGTAAGTTTAATAAATAAATATAAATCTTTTTGCACATGATTATGAGCTTTTTAGAATGAATTCAAGAGAAAATATGGAGAAGAGATAGAAGACCAATCATATCTCAAATTAATTTATATTCAAAGTGTTAGTAGTAATGAGTTAAAAATGAGGGACATCAATTTACATGTCCTTATTCACATCAACAATATCAGATTATAGCAAGAAAGAAAAGGACCTTGTTAGAGATGGGTAGAACTATGTTAATTGAAAAAAACCTTTCAAAAACCTTTTTGCCCAAGGAAAATAACACAACTTGCTATGCAATAAATAGAATTAATTTAAGGCAAATATTTAAAAAAATTCCTTATCAGTTATTTTAAAATAATAAACTGAATGTTAGTTTGTTTAATATTTTAAAGTATAAATGTAGCATTCTTAATAATTGAAGGTCCAACTTAAACAAGTTTGACGAAAATGTATGCCTAGAAATTTTGATAGGAGCTCTTCTTGTTGAAGAACTAATGAAGTTTAAACATAATTTCTTAAATGATATAGAAACTTATGAATATAGTGGTTGATGGCTCAACTCATATGATAAATAATAAAACTTTTGATTAAGAGATAAAGTCGTAAAAGAACATAGAATTGAACAAAGATGAAGGTGAAAGAGAAAGTAAAATAGAAGAAGGGGACACTTGCCATCAATTACATAAGAGTAGAAATACAATGCTTCACATAAAAAAAAAATCAATTATAGGAGAAGTTAATCATGAAGTTAAAACTAGAATCTTTATGATAGAGTTAATAATAATACATTGGTATCTTTCATAGAATTAGTATGTATAAGGGAAGCCCATAAGTTTAACTATTAGGTTTAAGTAATGAAATAAGAGTAAGATCTATTTGAGAGAAACCAAGTGTAAGAACTAGTTGTTAAGCTTAGTGATCAATGAGTGATTGAAACAAATGGATATTTAAAAATAAATTAGATAAAAATAGAGTGATATCTAGAAACAAAAATAGATCTAATGGTAAGTATTATAATCAAGTTGAAGGTACATATTTTGAGGAGACATTTCCATTAGTAACATGACTAGAGGCCATTAGACTTTTCTTAGTATATTCATGTCATACGAATTTGAGATTATTTGAAATAGATGTAAAAATTCTATTTTAAAATAAGATAATAAAGAAAGAAGTTGGTATAAGACAATCCATAAGTTTTGGGACACATGCATATAGTGATTATTTATATAAGTCAAAGAAGGGATTTTATGGCCTTAAGCAAGCTCCTTGTTTATGGTACCATAAAATGAGTAATTATCTAATTGATAGTCGTTTTAAGAAAGAAATAATAAATTATACACTATTCATAAAACCTTTAAATGATCATTTTTTGTTTATGCAAGTATATGTTGTTGACAAAATTTTTTAAAGCATAAATGAAAATATGTGTAACTTTGCACTTAAATAGTAAGGGAGTTTGTGGTAAGTATAATAGGTGAAGGGCATTTCTTCTTTCGATTGCAAATTATTTAACTAAAAGGTGAGATTTTTATTTTACAAACAAAGTATTTAAATTATTTATTCAAAAAATTTGGATATGAAAATATGAAATATAAGGAGCTTCTAATGAATCAATCAATCCATTGAGATTTTGTTGAAAATGAAAAATGTATTGATCAAAAACTTTCCAAAGAACATGCTAGATACTCACTATATCTTATAATTAATATATCAAGTATCTTATTTAGTGTTAACACATGTGCATGATTTCAATAAAATCCTAAAAAAATCAATATAAAGGTAACTAAATTACTCTTCAAAAATACGAAAAGTATAACGAACATAGGTTTAAGGCATCCTAAAAATGTTCATTCATCAGATCTTATAAGTTTTCTGCATCCATACTTTACAAGCTCTAATGTAGAAAAGAAAAATATCATAGGTACATATCAATTACTAAGAAATATTTTAATTTCATGGTTGACAACTGAGAAAAGATTGCATAAACATATTGTCCATTGAAGTCAAGTTTGTAGTGACAGAAAGTTGAAAGCATTCAAGTCTTATTCCTGAGACATTAATTTCAAGACTATGGTTTACATCTCTCACATATTTCCATTAAAATTGATAATACTAGTCGTAGCTTAAGCAAACAACCAAGCGCATCCTTCTTGGGGCAAACCCATAGTGTAATACATCACTTTGTGAGTGACCAAGTTGTTAAAGGCTTAATAAAATTAACATGTTTTTACTAAACAAGAATTGATAGACATATTTACAAAATTTTTTCCAACTGATCCATTTTAATTCATAAGATTTTGGTTAGGTGTAATACAAGTTGTTTAAATTATACATCTTTTTTTATAATATTAAAGAGGGAGAATAACTATGGTTTAAATAAGTGAGTAGAAACATATAATAAGAGGGAGTATGAATTAAGTTGGATAACCAACTTTTCAACTTTAATAACACTTATCATAATAATATTTGTTTTTTACTTATATTTTTATCTAAATATTTATGTCTTGTAATCATTAAAAGGAAGAGATTGTTGTCACTTTTATGTTTGATATGTTAAACTATAAATATTTAGTATTTTATTCTTATGGGCTTTTTTAGTGTGGATTAAGTTTTGTTTTAATGATCAAACCTAGCACCTTCTAAGATTGTGAAAAATTGGTCTCCCAAATACCTTGAAGTATTTAGTAAGTTTCAATGATTAGTGATAGAGTCATCAAATTTAATATGGTTTACATTTTTCTTATAGAATAGAATATTAACTTGTCGATTACATGCTACATCTTCATTTATCTGACCTTCATATCCTAATCTAAGCATTTGACTTATTCATCCTCTTCTTCATTTTGAAAACTTATCGGATTTCATTTTTTGCTCGTCTTGTTTTCTAATTAAATCCATATAATGCATCTTTGCCAAATTTTTTGTTAATTGCTAAACTTTCAGTAAACAAAAAAATTATTATTTTAAATTTTTATAATTAAAAAAATTAAGCCATCCCCTAAGCTACCCAGTGTAAGGCACTTTTGTTGATTAAAACCAACTTGGCCTAATAGCTTTGGATTAGAAGACCAAGCTAAAATAAGCAAAACAATTGTTTAGGGTGCGTCCAAAACTTTATTGGGGTAAGGTAGAGAATCAAAAGGTAACAAACTTGAATTTTTTATGCATATAGGGGTACTTATTGGACCCATCACCATGAATTGACTTATAAATATATGAGTGTCATAGGTGATGAAATCTGAAGGACAAAAGGTGGAGCCAACCTCAATTTGTTTGGCATTATACACAGATGATGGGTATTATAAAGAGAAAAGTACTTTTCTTTTTAACAATATTTCACTAAGTTTCTCTAGCAACTCAATGCTAAAAGTGGTTTCTATTTCTCACCATTTAATCTTTGATTGAACAATAAATGTTTCATCTACTATAATTACTTGATCCTAGCTAAAAATTGAATGCCAACTCATGCCCGACTTCATTAAAAATTTCTTAGTACTTCAGCCTTTTGAAATAGTCTATCCTTAAGTCAAATGACTGATCATTCTCCATGTTTGAATCCTAAAATTGAGATTTTTTCCATTGTTGAATCCAAGGATTCAAATCTCATCTCTCTGGATCAATTAGCTCAGAAGTCACCAGCCAATCCTAAATAATAATTAATTCCATAGCAATTAATTAAGCCATCAAGTTAGTCATTTTAGAAAAAATTAGTTTATGCTATCTAAAGTAGTTTTTTAATCAACTTATTCTTAACTTTCTAGTAACTATGATCTAAATTTTCTATATTAATCTAACCTTTATTCATGAAATGACTAATAAATTTGAAACAATCTTTGGAATCTTAAAAAAATACACATTTTCCATGAGAGAACTCAATAGTAATACTCGACATATAAATCATAATTAACTGTCAAAAAATATAATATATTAACCATCCAATACTCCTTATGATGATCATCAAACTATCGAATACCATTTGATAGCGACACTATCTCCATTCTACAATATTTTAAGATGATTCCATCCATTTATGAAATCATTTGGTCTCAACTTATAATAATAGGTGTGATCTTTATTAAAGGTAATTCCATAATTATCTAATTTTCCTCCCTTTTCCTAACCTTGACAAAACTTTTCTATTTTACTATGCCCTATAGTATCTTTATTATCATTTGTATTCCTGTTGATATTCCCCTCTTTTTGTACACTAATTTTTTTGTTAGATAACCCTTGTGCTAAAAACCTTGTAAAGAGTTTTATTTTTTGCAAATTGTATTGAAAATGACACCAAAAAGTCTTTTGACCAATTTCTTAAATAATGGCTATATGAGATATTTAATCAAAAAATTCATAAGTTTATATTTTAGCTCTTTTTTTCTTTTTCTTTACAAATTCCCTTAAAATTAAATTAATGTTATTTTTAATATGTTTTGGTATTTCTTCTTATGAATGTTCTCTTTCGATTCTTGTAGAATTATTATTTTTTGTTTCTTTTCATTTTTTTTGATATTTGACTTCCTCTCCATTTTATTAATTCTTTCAAAAAATTATCTTTTTGATCTTATTCAAAGATCTCCATATGCAAAATTCATTTCATGATATTAAAAATAAATTTTGGAATGCACTTACATTATTTCAACAAACATTATACAAAACTTAAAGTCTTTCAGCTACTTTGTAAGCATCCCTCCATCAAAGAATTAAATCAATCAAATTCAAAAATATGTTGGGAATGTCTCCAAAGAGCTCTTCCTACACTTTCCAAGTTGTTGTTAGTTTGTCAATTATTCACGGGATGTTATATTTCCTTATTTTGTTCATTTCTTTTGTTAGGAATGCCATTGTCATTTTCTTATGAAATTTTTTAGGATGCACCACCATGTTTCTTTGATCATATTTACGAATAAAAGTACCATTAGGAAAGAGTTTTGTTTGGATTGAAAGACAAAATACATGATTTACTATGGCGACAATTGTGACAAAAATCTTGTTAGCAATAGAACAATTTGTTTCAATAATCTATGAAAGCATAAAATGTCTTATCTTTAGTTATTCTCTTTTTCTAAACATTATAATGTATTTCATGGGACTTACATTTAAAACTACATGATCTGCTTACAAAAATTCCACTTTCTTAATTGTTCTTATGATAATTTTTTTGAAGTAATCTATTCCTCTTGAATCCATGTTTTGTTTATTTAAAACTTTTAATAGAACATAAAATTATATCTATATCACTTAGAATATTATTAGTTCGTTCATACCTTTATAATAATAATTAATGCATCTTATTATATACATCTCTATGCTAGACTAATGATTGTTGTTGTAGGAAAATTAATTAGAAGTGAAATACTTATCCAAGTTGCCTCAAAAACATCATTTTCATAATCTTAATATATTCTCAAGTGTTTTAAATATTGTCTTTCATTGACTTTACTTTGGGTATAGAATGTCATGTCAGACATTTGTTGAGTATCAGGTGGAATCATTATGTAATATATTAGTGTTTTCCATACCACATTATTCATACTATTAATTAAAATATATTCGACTCATTGTTTTATCAAAAGTGTTGCCTTAATAAGTAAAATATTAACTTTTGGGGTTGTAAACCTCATTTTTAAACCTACAAATATTTGGGTTTTAATTTTCTACACATCATTACATTGGTTTATGGCAACAACTTCTAGTTGTCAATATGCCATAACTATCAATAACAAAGTTCCTTCAATTTATTGTTGATATGACATATATCAATGAATTATCCATCTAAATATTTAGTTTAGCATTCTTTATGTTATATATCATTAGCTTTTCCAATCCATAAAGAATTGTTTTCTACTTTTTCTTTTTTCTTGATGATATAGGATCTTCAAACCATAATGCTTTAATAATTCAAGCTATTCCATTTATCTTAATATCTATATAGATTTATAACCAAAAAAATTTTAAAAAAGACATTGTATGTACTGTGAATAATAAGAAGACCAAATATAAAAGCTTTGGCATTTTTGAATGGAAGTGTTACATAAAAAATTAAGATAAGAATTGGAGATTAGAAACCAAATTAATAGATTGTATTTTTTATAAACCATTTGACAGAGGAACCTTAGTTGCAAAGGAATCTACACATGTAGTTTTTTATGGAATTATGAATCAAAATAAGAAGGTAAATTTGGAACACATGGAAGATTTTAAAAAATTAAAATTAGAACAAAAACAAAAATGAAAAATAAAGATATAGTAGCATTATTATTAAAGTATATTTCATTTATTTTTTGTCAAAATGGTTATCATAATAAGAAAAATATGTATTTTTAGGGTAGATAATGTTATCCTCATTTAGTAAATCAACCTTTATACCTACAAATATTTTTTTTAATCTTACACATATTATCATGCTAGTTTAGAACAACAATATTTGGTTATTAGTATGTCACAACTACAAATATAACAATGCTCTTTTTATTTTTCTACTAATATTGCATTTATATTTTTATTATCTATCTAAATATTTAATTAGTCTTCTTCAATGTTGTGTATCAAACAAATGGTTCTCCTCTTAAAGCATTAATAGCTTCGATTACTCTTCTCTTAGTGATATAGAATCTCCTAACCATAATGCCCTAATAATTGAAGATGTTCTTTTATCTCAATGTCTCAATAGATTTATTATCAAATCATCTATGAATATGATGCTATATTACTTTAGAATAACAAGAATTCTGAACATTAAAACTTAGGCATTTTTTGATGGAATTGTTACAACAAAAGAAAAGATAAAAAATTAGGGATTCAAAACCAAGATAATGGAGACAATCTTTTTATGATATTATTCAAAAGATACACCTATAAGTGGTTTAATATGGAAACCTTAATTGTAAAGGAATATACTCAAGTTGTATTTAATGTAATTAGCATAAAAAACCATTAGATTTGGAAGACATTAATGATTTTGAAAAAAGAAATGAAGATAAAAAAAGATTATGGTATGAAAAACATAGTAGATTTTTACTCAATTATCATTTAAGAAGGGAATTTAAATAAGACTTTGTTCATAAGAACTATGCTAATGAACTTCTTCAACTCATAGATTATGTAGATGATGTGATTTGTTGATCAACCAACTTTGATTAATATGAATGAACTATTAAGGTTATGGATGTAGGATTTGAGGTTAGCATAATTGGTGATTTTTCCTTTTTTTTCTTTAAAAACAAGTTAAAAAAGATGAGAAAGGCATCCTTATATCTTAAATAAAACATATAAATCATACGTTTAAATTTAAAAAATATTGATATGGTTGCATCAAAGGAGTTATTATACAATAAAAATCGTCTTAGTTATTTAATTCTAAGTGACTACTTTTTTTAGTACAAACCCATTCCTCTCTTTAAAAAGAAATCATATATGTTGTATCAACTTAAAAACTTATTCCTCAAAATACAAGTGAATCCTTGAGGAATGATTTTTATTATGTTTGTTCTTGGATGATTTTAACTTCTTTGTTAAAATGAATGCTTTTGTCATTATTAGGTAGGTTATGTCACCATAATATAGTCATAAAAAATGGGCATTAAAAATAAAAACAAATTAATCAACTTGTTATCACTCAAAATAAGGAAAGGCTAGTGGCAAAGGGTTATAATCAAGTGAGAAGACTAAGCTTAAAAGGTGCACTTGAACTAGTCATAAGGTTGAAGGCAACATGGTCATTATTAGCTTTTTCTTATTACAAGTATTTGAACTATGAAAAATTGATATTAAGAGAACAATCATAAATGTTATTGTTTAGGAGGAAGTGTATGGAGAATATTTGGATTACTTTAAACATTGTCCTCATCAAAATCATGTGTAAAAGCTAATAAAATAAATAGATGATTTGTGACAAGAAAAAAAATCCTTGTGTCGATAAGCGTAATAGATTTCTACTCAATCATTAGTTTAGCATGGGAATGTAGACTGAATTTTGTTTCATCAAGAAGTACACAAATGAACTTATTCTAGTCCAAGGTTATGCAAACGATATCAATTTTTGATCAGCCAACTTGGCCTTTGTAAGCTATTTAGTAAGCTTATGGGTCTAGGATTTGAGATTAATATAATGGGTGAAGAGACCCAATTTCTCATATTGAAACTTAAATAATATGAAAAATTTATCATTGTTTCTTAAATAAATTATATGAATGAGACCTTATAAATTCTTGATCTTGAGAACCTAAAATCTATTTCTAATTTCAAGAGTCTCCAGCAAAGTATTAAGCAAAGACAAGAAAGAAAACCAAATAGTTTCAAGGTATACCAAGGGATGATTTGTTCTTTAATTAACTAAAAAAAGACCTAAGAAAGTTTTTAGTGTGGGACTTTCTTAATTAATTCTTTGTTTTGGAACATATAAAAAGAATCTTTTGGTAATTTGTTGGCAAAAAGGTGTTAGGGTTTTCGTATTGCAAATTTGATTTATGTCATCACCTTAGATGATAAAGCTAGAAATATTATCTTCATTCAAGAGTACATAAGAAAAGAGTTGTAGGCATTTAATCTTTGTTTGACACATCTTAAATTCATGATCTATTAAAAAAATATTGAGCTATTGCTTGGAACAAATGAAGCATAAAACATAGCATTGTTAGGATTTTTGAAAAAAAATGTTTGTGGTAAAAAGGAGAGTATGAGATATGGGATTGCATTAACAAAACAAATACCCACAAAATAATACAATATATGTGTCACTTACCTTATAAAAAACCTTATTTAATACTCTAAGGACAAACTATGTGATGTTAGGTACCATTTCTTTAGGGAATATACAAAATGAAATGTGGTAGCATTTAATTTGTTGTTAACATGCAACTTGTTGGCATCTTCATCAAGATGCCTAGGAAAGATTTACTTATAGGGATTAAATGACTTTTTTATCATGACAAAAGTGGGAGACATAAATCTTTGTTTTTAGAACAGTTCCTCAAGTGAAGGGGACCACATCCATGTGCTTTTATAACTTCCAAATCTAGCTTCACTGGATAATACTAAGTAAATGATTTCTTACTTGACATCCAATTACTTTATGATAAACTTAGAATGTAAATTATTAAAAAAAATAAGAGGTTATTGGTCTAATGAGTAACACTCGAGAATAGTTTAATAATTACAACCTAAGCATCCTCTAATACTTTTGGGGCTCATTAGTTTTTCGTAAATCTTTTTTAAATTTTTTTTGCATCCTTTGATATTTCAGGGGCTTAAACTCAGTTTGAATTTTGAACATATAGGTTGTTCATCTCCAAAATTTTTTAACTAAAACTTTTATCATATTAATTTTTTGAATAAAATACTTAATAATTATCCTTCTCATTTTTTAGAATATTTTAAGGAACAATAGTCATCCAATAATTGGCTCATCAGATAGTTGTACTCCTTTGTATATATCAATTATCTTTGATTAACACCAGGTAGTTGCTCAATATTTTTTATTTTTATTAAGATCTTTGGATGAACATCCATAGTGGATTTCTTGTTCAAGGAGTTAACAACTAATGTAGGAATTTTGGCGACTTCACTATTTTCTTATTCTAGGTTATTGTTTTTGACATCTTTTTTGACATTTTGCTCATAATTACATGACCCTATTCCTTGATATAAACAACATGATGATCCTAACAGTTATCTAATTATTTTTAATTCTTGCCCTGAGCTAGCTCATGCTTATGTTTGTGGCAACCTTTGATAGATTTAGGTAAGTTATTATGCTAGATTTTCTAACAAAAGTCATTGTTTGAAACACATTTAGTAGGAATTCTAATTATGTTTGCAATCTCTTTTGCTAACTCCACGTCAATACATACTCAAGCAATTTTAGGATGTTTTAAATTAAGGGTAGCAACTTCTAACTTGAAAGGGCCTAGTCACTAAAATTATTAAGTGA
>JAIUJO010000059.1:2583456-2631161 GCA_023846275.1 Vanilla planifolia | reverse complement strand
ATAGGCATAGTCGTGGAGGAGCTGAACGCTAGGAGCGTGATAACAACTAAGGCAGGTTAGCTCAGGTTGTTGATTGAAGGCCCAATTCTTGTTGTAGTATTTATGAACAATTTACTTACGTCTAGCCAGTCATCTAGAATTGTTGATTGAGCTGCTTATTGCCTCTCGCCCTTCAACAACAATAACAAACTTAACATCACCTTCGATCTAGCATTTGAATCAAATGTTGAAGATCTTATTCCATTATATTTAAATATAAACCCTTTATCAATTATTCTACTAAGATAGTACTTTCTTCAAACACCAAGAATGAAAGAGTAGTTCTACTGTCATTTCGTCTGTATCACCTGTGATGGCTACCTTTCGAATGAACTGATTTTAGCTACTAGAGAAGCTATTTTTAGCCTTGAGTTGTGAATGTCTTGTTTTAAAGATTTAAAAATGTAGAAATTATTTTACACATAAATTATAAAGTTTCCAAATTCTTCTATGTCGTTAAACTTTTTTGTGGACTTTCGTTTCTCATTGGAGCTTTTATGTGTATTTGGCTTATTTTTTAGAGTAAAATTTTTCTCCTAAAATTTTATAATAAAGAAATTTGTTATATGCATGAGTCACTCCTTCGTTCTTGTACATTTTCTCTCATCTAATTTATAAACAATTTAACATGTTATTTGGCTTCATCTCTTCCTAAATTTTTTCCATGCTTGTCAAAATGGGATTACTATTTTTGAATCAGTTATTAAAATAATTTTAATATTATAATTATTAAGTTATGCTCAAGGGTTTTTATATTTTTATATTTTTTTTTATCTTTTTAACATTTTTATTTACAACATGATCATTATTTTCTTATTTTATTAGGTTCATTCATTTTGTTTAGGTATTTTTAATATTTTGCAATACTAACGTTAGATATTTTTCTTTTTCAACAAATCTTTTTTATGTTTTTCATAGATAATTATTTAGTTATTTAATTTGAAAATTAATACAGGTTTTATAAATGGTATGAACATTTCTTGTTTGTAATAACTCATTTATTACACTTGTAGCAATAAAAGAAAAGGTTTATTATTGAAAATATCTTTTATTCAGCATGTTCATTAAAAAAAGAAATTAGTATTTGAAATTTGTTTCAAATAATTATTGAATGTTTATACTGCTATTGCACTAACAATTGTATATATCTTTATGTTGTTAAAGATTGTTGTTTTTAATAACTTATTTTTACTTGGTTATGAAATTTTATGTTTTCTAATGATCTCTTTATATTGTATTATATTTTATTGAAATGAGTTACTATACATGTTTCGATTTATCGTAACTGTTTGGGTTAAGAAATCATACAGTTAAAAAAGTTCGCTTTTATAAAATACTATATTGATATATAAGAATTTTCATAAAATCTTTTAAATAGATGTTCAAGCATTTTCTCCTTTTATTAATTAGATAGTTTTTTAAAATAAATTATTTATCTATATTTTATATTACTTATTTCCTAAATTTGTTTCCATTAACATTTTAGAATCTTTTTGTAATTTTACACTTTTTAGGACTTTTCAATCACATGCTTATTTCAGGCATTTTTTTCTAAAAATTTGTCATGCTTATATTATATAGACCGTTTTTCTCAACTTCACAAAAATATTATTTCTAGTGTTCTAGGTACGATATTACCAATATGATTGATATAAACCTTTATAAACACTTTTCTTAAACTTAGTTCTTATTAACTTTATATGATTATGAAAACTCATTCTCAATGTATTACATAGAAATTTAGAAAATCTTTTACTTTTTTTAATACAACTAATATACACTTCTTTAACTTTTATGTAGTGGTTGTAAGTTTACGATAATTTGATTCCAAAATTAGATTTATTTTTTAAAATAACTTAGTTTTTAAAATCTAACAACAACAAGAGAATTATATCAAAAAAATATTATTTTACAAAACATTTTAAATATTTTATCAATATTTAAAATCAAATATTATTTGTTTTGATAATTTATTAATTTTTTTTTAAATTTGTATAACTGTTTTTTTGGTGCTTTATACTTTTCCTCATGCATGCAGAGATTGCATTGTTTTAAATATTTTCATAAATCTTTTGAGGTTATAATAAGATAAATATTACAAATATTACACCTTCTTAATTAAATTTTTTCAATCTTTTAATAAATTTAAAATATTATTGCAAAATTTAACTCAATTAGAATTTTATGAGAAATTTGAATTATTCTTTATGAATTTTTTTAATTTCAAAATACTATTTGTGAATAAAATATTTGTTTAAGTATAGCTATAATAAAAATTCTTTATTGTCGAGTGGTACAAATATTATTAACTATTTTTTATCAACAACATTTTGTTGAATGATGATTAAATTATGCATTATTTAATTGGCATGATATTTTTTTGTTGTGTTCTTTACTAGCTCATTATATAGACCTTTTAAATGTTACATTGATATTTTAATAGTTTTATTGTATTAATATTTATTATTTACTTTCTTTTATATTGTATTATTACTAACTACTTGTTTACATTTTTTGATGATTTTCTATTGCTGATTTTTTGAATACACGTTTGTACAAAAAGTAATATTTATTATTATTATATTACTCTTATAAATTGTCATTATCATAAAATATGATCAACTTTTGTGTCTTTTAAATTTATTCTACTAAAAATAATTTTATTAATGATTGCAAATGGGGTGTTATCGTAATGACTCCCTATTTCTCAATCTATTTATCTTATTTATTAAAGACATATTTTTCATTCTTTGTTAATATATTTTAAAAGAGTTGAAATATTTTAATTTCTTATTAACTATTCCAGTAAAACTTATTATATAAAAATCTAAAATATTACCGAAAATAAAATATCTACAAAAACAAGATAATTGATTAAAGTTATTTAGTTAATATTAATAAAAAATTTTCTTTCTTAAAAGTAATTTTTCAAAGTCAATTAGTGACATTAAAAAATTTAAAAAATCATCAATATTTTAAAAATTTTAAATTATTCAAATTACATCAAAAAGAATAAAATTTACCACCATACCTTTCTAATGAAAAAATACAAGAATGAAAATAAAATACAAAAGTTTTAAAAGTATAAAATTTGTAATATACTTTAAATAATAAAAATTTACAAAAATATCTATAGCCATAAAAGGATAACTTTGTCGAAAAATATAATTCTATAATATAATATAAGTAAAATATTTTTTTGTTCAAAAAGGAATGTAATAGATATGACAAACTATCAAAATTTATTATCATAATATGTATATGATGCCACAAAACATGCTATGCATATTGATAAAAATAAAAATCATTAAATTATAAGCAAACATAATTAACTTGAAAATTAATTGAGTTAACCTACAAAAGCATAAAATTAATTGAGTTAACCTACTATAATTAATTCAAATCTAGTACTCTCGGATGGAATTACATTTTATAATGTTGTCGTACCACATTTAAAAATCTCAAATTGTACAAAACTAATAGAATAAAAGGCTAACTAATTTAATTATTAAGTGTGTAGAAGAATCTAATAACCGTAAAGATGTGGCAGCAGTTCAAATTATTGAAGAAAAATTTTACTTTCAAACAAACAATTTCATTTGTTTAAATAATTTACATTTTTGTTAGAACTGATTACTTTATTATTTCTTAATCTATAAATATGTCAAAATAATCTTATGAAAAAGAAGTTGATGCACATAATTTTTAATATTTTATTAAAGAAATTAGAATATTTATTATAAGTTTTTAGATTTAAAATTATTATTATGTTTAAGTTACTGTTTTTTCTTATGTATTTGCATTACATGTACCCTTGAATTGATAAAATGCAATTGTTTTCCTCGTAAAACAGCTTTTTAGTAAAAACTGAAAAAAGTTTCAGATTTTTTATATCTTAAAAACAATATGTATTTTCATATTTTTTGCTTTTTTAATAAATATTTTCTGCTTCACAAAACTTCCTTATTTAAAATTATTACGGACATTTATGTCGATACATTATACAACGAAAATTATAATTTAATTTAAGGTTATATTAATATGTTTTAAAATAATTTTAATCATTTGATATTATTTCATCGACAAAAGTTTTAACTTTTACATTTTGATATACTTTTTACAATTGTGAAAATAATTCCAATTAAAATTTAACAGTCATAATTTTTAGGCATATCAAATTTTTTAATGGAATAGTTATTATATATTTATTTAGTGTTTTATACTTTATTTCATCTATTTTTTTGTTATAAATTTGATTTTGGAAAATGTAGATATTTACTCGATTTTATGAGAATTTTTTAAAAAATCAAAATTTTGTATGTTGAAAAAAAACATTTATAGTATTTTTTTATTTCTTGCATTAGAATTAAATAATTCCTTTATCTTGTTTTGTAAAGTTTTCTAAGAAATTTATTTCTTGTTATCCATATTATTTATTACAATTATGCTCTTTCAATAATCACTTTGTAGCATTTCTTAAATAAACATTTTAACAATTAAAAACATTTCAAAATTTTTATTTTTTATTATTTGTGTTACTATAAAATTATTATTTGATAATTTAAATATATAATTTTATTTTTAATTTTTTTTATGAAATATTTTTCTCATGACATGAACACACATATCTTTCAGCATTATAAAAAGTATAATATCTTATACTTTTTATATTTTAATTTTTCTTGTTATAGTTTAATATAAACTAACAAATTTTTCAACTATAATTTTATAATATGATTATCTTTTTTTATTGTTGTTCAATTTTTTTACATTTTGATATTTTTTGTTTGAAAATTCAAAATTAATAAGTAAATTTTCAAAAACTAAAGTCATTACAAAATATACTGTAAGTTGATCAAAAAATATAAATTAATAATTAAAAATAATAAACACATTATCTGAACTAGATGTTACTAAAATGTAACAAGAAATAGGTTTGACATAGTTGAAACTTTAAAAGTTTTTTAATAAAACATAACATATCAGAACAAAGTTTCTACAAATAAAAATAATTGTATGGTTAAAGATAGTGAGAAATATGAAATTATAAATAAAATAATTGTCTAATATGTATGTCTTAAATGGTAAATATTATTATTATCAATACATTAAAATATTGTATCTAATACAATAACCTTTTAAAAATTGATTTTTTTAAATCATTTTTGCCATTTTAACAATATTAAAATGTGATTATTTTTTAGTAATAGCAATTCCTTTTTAAATATTTTAAATTTCTTGAGAGATTAGCAAATTATATGTAGTATTAAGGATTTTAAATTTTCTTAAAGTAAAAAATTTATTTTCACTAATTTTTATGTAAATCTTTTCATTTTCAAAAATATTGGTCAAATAAGCATTACAAAGGTTTTGATCAAAGTGTTGCATTATTATTATATTAATGTTTATAATTATTTTACACATTTTATTTCCAAAAAAATAATTTGTATTGTTGGGATTTATTGAATAAAAATGATTGATATTTAAGTCTTAAGATGTTTACTGAATTTATTAATTATCATTCTTTTAGCTATTTGGTGTTGCATTAATATTTTTGTATTAATTATGATTTTATTTTTTACATTTTTTTAGTAGTTACTCACAAAAGTGTTGTTTAGCAATGTCGCATTACTAAAAGGATCTTATTTTATCATACAAATTGCTATTTTCATGTCATAAAATTTATTGTATTTAAATTCTTTTTTAATTATATTTTTTTCATTTACAATATGTATTACAACATTTTTAACTTGTTTTATTTATGGATCTACTATTCAAATAATTAATTATTTTTATATTTTTCAATTCATTATACTCTTTGGTAATTTATTTATTTGTATAGATACTTACCATTGATTTTTAACAATCAATCTTTTATATACTTGAAATATTTGTTTATATAATTATAATTTTTTATTTGTTATATCTTTTTATATTCATCAAGAATCAAGTTTCATATTTTTTTAATGAAAAAATATTCTATTGATAATTATGTGCAAAGTTATCAACATATAAATTTGTAACTATTTTTATGTAAACACTAAAATTTTTATTTACATAATTTAAAAGCTAATGCACACTAATTTTTTAAATGTATTTTAGTTATTTTTCCCTTTTCACACCATTTTAATAGGAAAATATTTTTTAATATCTTATTATAACATTGATTTTTTTGAAATGCTACTCACATATAGTATTCTAATTTTTTTTTCATTACAACTTTATATGGGTATTATTTAGAAATTTTTTTGACAAAATGTTTTCTAAAAAATAGCATTGATATTTTCTTTTTACGTACTTTTATTATGATTTTTTTATTTTTATAATGATATTATGAAGGGTTAAATAACTATTTTTTTAAATATTTGACATGTAATTTCCACAATTAGTTTTGTTCATCATATTGTAATTTTTTTTATTACTTTATCATGCATAGTAGCATTTTTGTAAATATTTTATATTGACTAAATACTTTTTTGGGTTAATGTTTGCACAAATAATTTAAAATTATAAATAAGATAAATTAGGACAATGTGATTTTTAAAATTTTCTCACTACTAATTTACATTAACTTCTTTCAATTTTTTTAATACTATAAAAATCTTTTTATGAGGTATAAAAAATTGTCATGTTTCAGTCATTCTTTTAATTCAATTTCATTTTTTTAAAATTTTTCTTATAAAGAAAAAATGAAAAATTTTAGATCGCTAAAGACTTATTTGTAATTGGGAAAAATAAATCATTTAAGATATTAAAAAAAAAAAAAATTTGATATTTGAATAAACTTGTTACATAAGTATAAATATAAAAAATACATTGAGTTATTAAAAATATTGAATATTAATCTATGTACAAAAATTTTGAAAAGTTACTTTCTCGATAAAGCTATGTTTTTTATTGATGAATCTAACAAATAAAATTTCAAAATAATTAGAATAATGAATTAATTACGAAACAAAAAATATAATTTATTTTCAAAGAAAGATGTATATAAAAATGAAATAAAGATAAAAAAAATTTGAAAATTGAAAAGCCACATGGATGTTTGAATATTAAAATTGTTAAAAAAATTATATTAATAATAAAGTCTATTACATTTTAAAAATTGCAGGAATGCCTAGGAAGTAGCATTTTAAGGGTGAATAGTAATAATGAGACATATTCCTCAATTTAATTAATATAAAAATATTGACATAATAAAAAAAATAATAATAAAAATAAAAATTCTTGCTTCTCTGTAGTAGTGAAACCTATAGTTTGGTAACACGATAAGATGAAAGCCATCTCACATGTACATGAGCCTTCTCCACATCGATGCTAAGAATCCCTAAAATTTATTGTTTGGTGAGCATATCAACCATATAAATTTATATTCTACTTAAATACTAGTTATGCACATTTTGGATAATGTTTAAAATTTTATATTTGATTAATTTTTAAGATTTTTCTATACATGTCTATATGTGAGATATGCACCTTATTTTTAAAGTTTTAAATATTCTTTTATTGTACTGATTTTTTTGAATATTTTTAATTCTTTAAAAGTTTTTGAAGTTAATAAGATGCCATTTGACTTTCGTTGTAGAAAAATTCCGTTAATGTTTTGTAAAATTGAATATGTATATTTTGTCCTTTTTTTCATTTTCTTTTGCATTGATCTTAAATTTTTTAAATTTTGCAAGACTAACATAATGTTTTTAAATATTGTAGTTTCTTATGTCAACTTTACTCATCGGTGATATTTGCATTAATAAAATGTCTTCAATTATAACATGTTTTTTGTTGATTTCATGTTTTGGATAAAAAAATTTACATGTTAATAAAATAGTTATAAATATTTCTGATTTCCATTGTTAATTATTTTATTCTTTTTATCTTTTATGATGCTCTAATTTTTAATGTATTTCTTTCATATAACTATGAACATTATAGAAAGTGTTTAAAATTGTAAATTATGTGTTCTTTAACAATTTTAGTGTTTTGTACTTCCTTATTTGCACTCCATATTATCATTCCTTTCTATTACTAGAAACGTTTTGTTGATATATCATACTTTGTAGGAGTATTTAATGAATTATAATCTTAATATATTATGAAACACATTTTGAATATTTTAATTTTTTTCATATAGAAAAAAATAATTTTTTTGTTATATGTATTTTATAATTTACAATGGCATAATGCTCCAAAATTATTTTCATATGAAGAATTAATGTTTTAGTAATTTGATTATTATATTTTTGTGAAATAGAAGATATAAAAATTTCTATTTTGTATGCAAAATTTTTCAATGAATTCACATCATTTATATATTATTATTTCTTTATTATTTATACACTTTATCAAAGTTATAAAGATTTTATTTCTTATGAATATTTATTACAAATATTCTTCTTTGAATCATAAATTATTGATATTTTATACATATTACTTATAATATATTTCAATATTTCTAATTTTTCTTTTTTTAAATATTTATACTTGCATTATAGTTTTTGTACTGTCTATGATGTTATATTTTCTATTTTGTTTAAATTTGTTTAAAAGTAATATTTAGTACTATTGGTGTAAATTATTAAGATAATCCAACATTAGAGTAACTTTTCTCTTATTATTTTAAATAATACATTGAAAATAATTCTAAATAATTCATAATTATGTGCTATCTTATTTTTTTTAAAATTATTTAACAAAAATTTACCTTTCTACCTTACCTCTATCTTGTGGTTCGGGAAGGATGAATCATTCCCAATGAAGAATCCATTGATACTCTTCCAATTGGTTGGATTGTTGAATTGATATTGAAGTCACAATTTATCCATGGGCATGTGGGAGCCAAACCCCAATCAGGTTGGCAAAAATTGAGAAAATTGCATTAAGTCAATCATTTTTATGGGTCGAGAGATAATGAAAAATTGCTAGATAGGAACCCAAAGGTTGACCATCCTAAATGAAACTCATGCCCTCTTTGTTTTTACAAAAGGAACATCACTACTATAAAAGCCCAGTAGAATCTCCTCCAGATTGTTGAACCCCAACTTCACAAGAAGAGAGAAGTGTCCCATTAGCCAAAACATATTTGAGACCTTGCTAAAGCACTCTTTATTCAACCTTATGAAGTTTTGATCAATTTTATGTGTTTTGGTACAACTTTTAACACTTTCAAAATGAAATTCGAATGAAATTTGTAGTAGCTCTCCTAATTTCTTTCCTACTACAATTAAATGAATGTAACTCTAGTCTTTTAATAGAGATTATTTTGACCAAAAAAGAGTTAGGGCTTATTGGAAGATGCACTCTCAATAAAATTCATTGAAATATCATTTTGAGTCATTTTTTATTTGAAGATTTTCTTCTCATTAAAAAGTGACTTTGTTTTGAAACTAGTTGAAATGTGCTTTAGCAAAAGAGATAAATGATTAGGAATAAAAACATAGACTTTTAAAAAATCTTTTTAAGAAAATATTTCAAAGTAACTATTTAAGGATCCTATTGAGCTCCAAAAAACCTTTGGTAATAATTTTTTGTAAATTTGAATTTTTCTATAATAGATTAGTCATATATAATTTTAAAAGAAAAGTTTTAATTAGAAAATTTAAAAATAATAAAAAAGTATAACATGTTTTGATGATTTAGCTTATATTGAAGCTTACATGAAACCAATACAAAGGACAAAAAAATCAAACTAATTAGTGTAAAATCTTCACAAATAGATAATGCTCACACATATATTATTGAATGAAATGACTATAACTATATTTAATTGAAATGGAAAAAAATAGAAAAAGAAAACTTGTAATAGCACTTTTAAATTTTATTGTCATAGTAATATTAAGTTGATAAAATTTTAAAAAAAATAAAAAATATATTATGCTTTTACTTGAATAAAGGATTAAAAAAATAAAAAAATTTTCTTATTGAAGAAGATAATAAAGCTGGAGATAACAAATGATGGACAAAAAGAATGAAAGTAATAATTAATAATTCTTGCTAACACTTAAATTTTTTAATTTGAACAAACTGCCTAGTTTTCACAATTTTTTTAATATTAAAAAAATATTAAAAAATAATTATTATTAAGACTAAAAATAGTTATAAATCATTCCTATAAATTGATATCGGTAGAATGACTCGAACTCAATAAGAATTTGAAAATAGCAATTTACAAAAAATAATAGGTTATGGTGGCCTGATGGTGTTCATAAAATAACTATAATAATTCATCAAATGTTAACCAGAATTTCCAAGTCTAGGATAAATCACGATAAATTAGAGCTTCATGATTCATTTTAATATAGATTGTTAGATGAAAAAGTTGTTTTCTCAATATAAGGTAAATGATAGCTATGTAGTTGATTTTAATCTGGAATATTAAATAAAAAACTTATTTGAATGAATCAAGCTAAATGATTGATGCATGATTAATTTAATCATGATAATTATATTACAACAATATAATAATAAGATGTATAGATTAAAATCTACATTGTTTAGAAATGGGATAAAATTTCCAATTGATTGATTTTTAAAATTGTATGATTAGACAATTTAATTTCAAGTTATATGTTTTTGAAAGACTAAAGAAGGTTTGAATGTTTAATCACCAAAATTTTTTGATTAAGTAATAGATCTGGATCAATTTGTTTTAGAGAGGAAAATGAATTTTAGAAATTTTATTGTGACCCAAAAATCAAATAGTACACATCCATTTCTATATTTTTGAAGTCATCTATTCAAAACAAACTAGGACTTTTTGTCACACATTATTTATTTGCAAAGGAGACGGTTGCATATGGGCTTTACTTGTGGATACTCAGTCAGTCAAATATATGAGTTTGGCTTTCCCTTCACTTTGAAGATCATGACTCTTGCTAACACCTAAGCACATAACATATTTCTAAGTCGTTCTTTGAATAGATAAGATATAGCATATGGTTCAAGTGTCATGATTTAATTCTATACCTAAGAAAGTTTACACTTAGTTTAGTTATAACAAGATTTTTTTTCTTAATTTATCTTTTACACCTTTGGAAAAAGGTCTCCAAAGTCATGATCAAGATAAAGTGGCTTGTAACATGATCAAAGTTTGGAGTCTTTTGTTTCTAAAGATAATTAATTTAAACAAAAACTATAGTGATTATGAAGTTTAATTTTTACTCATAAAAATTTTTTTCGTCATTCTTAATATACTAATAAAAATAAATGTTAAATTTTTAAAATTAAACACAAAAAAAATCTTTTAAAAATTTGTCACTTTAATGAAGAGAATCTTCACAGGATCTAACATTTTCTGTTATATAAGTTCTTTGATTGACATAAACTTCAATTATCCAAAATCTAAAAATTCACTTAATAAAATTTATTATAAAAACTTAAGTGTTATCATTAAATAAAGTATTATAATTGTGTTCAACTCCATAACTATTATATTAAAAAGAATGCAATTATTTTATTTATAGGCATATTTAAGTTAATACTTTGTATCAATATAATTTCAATTCTAATTGGTTTAACATTAAACCTATGGTTAATTAAACTATGTTGATTTTAACTATTCACTATTATTTATCCATATGTTTCATTGTCTACTCTTGCGAACATCTTGCATAAAGATTATGAAAAGGATGCCTCTCATCGTGTGTAGGATGAAAGTAAACCTACGCATCATATAAGTATCAAGTCATTGGTATAGTGATTCTAGATGGAAAACTATTACAATAAGAGCTTTATCCATTTGCTCCAACATTTGAATGTTCAACTATTCCAAAGCAATGTCTCCAACACTCATTTACTTGTATTTAATTTTGTATTAACCTAACAATTAACTAATTAAGTTCTATAATAGACTGATCCAATAGATCTTGAGATGCATGTTTTTAAACACTTAATAAAAAAGATTAACAAGTAATGTAATTATTTTTTATCACCAAAATATTGTGTAAGAACTAAGTATTCACTTACTATGATCCATTATTATGTGCTTACGTATTACTTAATATTATGCACAATTTGACTATTTAAACCATCCTCGAACTCAATCTACATATCTAAACATAATTTTCACTCATGTGAATCATGTACTAATAGTCGCCATTCATCTTTTATTGTATATATTCGTCTCGATAAGACTCATATATACTATCTAAGTCCAACTAAATCAACTTTATAAGGAAAGCAATGGTCTTCCCTTATTTCTTGTTTACATTATTTATCTACAATTTTGAATAGTTAGATACAAAATTTAATTATTTTAAATAAAGTAATAATCTGCTATTTTTCCTTTCAAATTTGTTGTGCCTTGATAATTATTTTTGTAGAAAACTTTTATTGTTTTAAGTACTCCATTTTCATGATTATTATATTTATATTTGTAATTTTGAATGTTTTTTATTGTAGTATTAGGGACGTTTAACTTATAATATCATAAATTTTTTTTTAATATTATGTTGTTTCAATAATTCATTTAATTCATTATAATAATTATATCTTTTTCATGTAGTTATATTTTTTGTGCAAGTAAAATTTGCATTTTTTAAGTTAATTATTTACTTTTTATTTTTTAAAATCTAGGACTTTTTAAATTTTTGAGTAACTAATATGTGATAGAATCATTAATAGATTAACTCTTTCATTATGCATAGTATTTATTATTTGCCTTTGTTAAATATTAAATTTGTGTTTCACATTTTGATACATGGTCAATATCTTGTAGTTTTTCATTTACTCAATTATTTATATTTTACATATTAATTTTTATTGTGTTCTTTCAATTTTTTCTAAAACAATACTTTTAGAGTTAATTATTTGGTAAAATTAATTTTTAAAACATAAATATTTTTATGGTTTAGTAGATATTTCATAGTACTTTCCTTAATTTAAAAATTATTTCATCATATATGTTTTTTAATATTTATCAACCTCATGCAAAGAAATTAAAATTTCACAATTTTTAAATGTTTATAAGTGTTGTGCATTTTTTGCATACCATGTTAACCTTAACTATATTTTTTGTTTTATTCTATTTTAATATATTTTTATATTATTTGACCTAGGTATGAAGTTTTAAATTTTTTATCAATTTTTTACAATTTAATATTTTTTTTACTAGCCATACATATTGTGCTTTCGAGCAATTCTTAAGATGATTTGTCTAAGTTAATGCAAATTAGAAATGATTAATTCGAAATATAATATTTCAACACTTTCAAAATTATAAATGATTTATTGTGATGTAAATTTAGCACACAAGATTGCAAAAAAATTATAAAAATATAGAAATAAACTTGCAATAAAGTAAATTTTTAAAAACTAAAAAGATAAGACTAATTTGATTTATATCAGGACAAAATTATAATAACAAAACTATGACAAATTTGTTATTGCAAAAAAAGTGGACAATAAAATTTATAACATCAATTTTACGTGTCTTTGAATATCTTATTTTACTGTAAATCATTTTATTTTTCTATAAAATATTTTGATTTTTAATCTTTTTTTAATATTAATTCTAATCTTTAAATACATAATTAGTGATTATACAATCTTATGCAAAAATGAAAATTATAAATATTGTTATTTGTTTTTGTTCTAGTATTATAATTATTTTTTTATATCTTGAAATTTTAATAACATATTTGCCAAGAATTCGTTTTTAGTATTATCAATATTCTACTATTAAAATTATTTATTTGCTTTTCATCATGGTTTAGCTTTACTTTAATTGAAATATTTTAACTTTACTTTTAGGAATGTAATAAAAATGTTTAAAATCACAAAGAACTGTTTATAATTTGCTAATGAAATTCTTTTTAAAAATTCTTTTAATATTTTAGCAAAAATAGGGAGTTATCATAGCCATAAATGCAGCTAAAATTTTAATGTAGTTAATAATTTATGGCAATATAGCAATGGACATAAATTATCAAAAACAAATTGAGTACTGCACAAGTCATATTGAAACAAATATAAAACTAAATATTATAATAAGAAATAAAAGTAATTGTTTAAATAAAGTATTTAAAATAATCAAATTTAGGAAGTAAATATCTATTTTATATTCTGAATAATGTAAAATATTTAACATTTGAAATGTTTAGGGTAAAACATTGTAAATAGCAAAATTCATATATTACAATAAAGAGTAATTGCAAATTAATACTGCCTTCAGCATGTCTAACAAAATATGACTAATTAAGTGTTATTTTTCATCTTTTTTTGACTGCATAATTTATTTACTTCTTATTTATTTTTAAAAAATTAATTAATTATATGATATTTTTAACCAAAGTTTTTAGTAATTACATTATAAAAAAAGGTAACATTTTTAGCATTCCATTACTCTACCGAACATTTGTATTTTAAATCTTTAACATTTTAATTCTTGTTATAATGTGATGTTTTTCTAAATTATGTGATATTTAGGAATATTTTTGCTGATCTTTTATGAAAATATACAAAATAGTTTGTAAGTTCATTATATTGATGTTACTTTTTTTATTCAAACTATTTATATGCACATAATGGACTTGTTCTTAACTTAATTATTCAAACATGTCTAAATATTTTACATTTTTTTTCATGATTGTTTTATATATTTTTATTCTTTGTGCTACTTTTACTTTCACTTGCATATTTTGTTAATATATTAAAATTGTAAATTTTAATTATAAAATTTTTTAAATTTTTCTTTAGTAATTCAGAAAGTAAAAAAATATAAGTCATCATTCTAACAATATTTCCAAATTAACCACAATTTTGAATGAAAATCCAGCAATCAGTAAACATCATTTACCTTGTGTAATAAATATGTCTTCGAAATTAAAAAATATTATATTCTGTAGAACCAAAAATTATTTTCATTATTTAATACTGAGTAATTAATTTTTATAAAATATTTATATGGCGTGATAAAAAAAGTTGTGCTGTTCCAAACTTTGATAACAAGCAAGCATAAAAGAAAAAGTTAAGTAAAAGTATGTGAAATAATACAAATTTAAAGCATTAAAAAATATTTAAAATGCAACATTGATACGTAATGATAAGAACAAATGTTTTATAAAATAATAATAAAATAAATTTATTGAAATTAGAAAATTAAAAAATAAAATGTTATATAATACATATAATTTTTAAACAATTTTGATAAATTGAAATAAAAACCAATATAAATTATAGAATAATAATTAAAAATATAATTTTGAAAAATAACTTTACAAAACATTAATAGAAAATATCTCTCTAATTAAAACAAGACAAATGCTTCTTTGATAAATAGAAAAGTACGATGACATTGTTATGGAAAGGATTAAAAATATACAACAATAAAAAGCAACACTATCCAAGTCGACATACATGATGGATCAAATCAAAACTATTAATAATAAAAACTATGTTCTAATCGGCAAATAAAAAATTGTTGTCTTGGCACACTAATTGGAAATTATCATTATGATTTACTGACTGAAGAAAAAATATGCTTACAAGTACATAAGTTCTCCTTTCATCCACCTTGAGCATTTATAATTCTTTAAAAGAATTATTGCACCCATATAATACATGCCCACACAATAAACTCGTTATGCACTGGAGAACATTGTCCAATAAATATGTTTTGCACATATCTTTTAATATGTTAAGCATTCCATTATCTTATTTAGCTTTTGTATTCTTATTAATTTTAATATTTTTGTATTTCAATGTTTTTTCATTATTATCATATTCTTATTATGCTTTGTAAATATTTGAAATACTTTAAGTAGTTTACAAAAATAACGATATCTTATGTTTAGATTTTTATATTTTTTTTATATAGTCACCATTCTAATACTTTTGTTGCTAATTATGAAAAAATCAACAACACTTTTTTAAAGAATTGACTTTTTTATTTTCAATAATTCATTCATGTTATTTTTAATTATATTTAAATTCTTTAATGACACATACTTACTTTTGAGTAATTATTTTGTTTTTATGTTGAATAAAAGTTTTTTAGAGTAAAATAAAAATAATTCTGATTGTTGAGCACTTGATTGTGCAACTCTCTTTGATGATAACAAAAACACCATATTTTGGATAATAAGGATTTTTTTGTTGATTTTTAAATTGTATCACAAAATCAAACTTTAATTAACAAATTAGAATGCACAATCAAGTTTTCCATTTAATAATACGCTTGTGAAAATTTGTTAGTGAGCGCCAGTAATTCTGCTAAAGATTGGCCCAACACCTAAATCAAAGAGTCATTTTTTTAACATGTGCCAAATCCTACACCTTGATCACTTTCTATTTTCCTAGAAGCAAACATATCTTCATTTTTTTGGTCAATAAATGTGGTAGCCTCGCCTTTACAAATTTTATATTAAAAAAATTCCCACTTTATTTTCTTTTTTATCTCATTATGTGGAAACCTATCTATGACTATAAGATTTAATGTCTGATGACATGATAGATCAGAGTTAAAAAATTAGTTCAAAATCAATCACAAAATATAAATTATCATTTTTTGCTAGCAATATCCAAATCAATAACACAACTCATCGAGATGATTGAACAAACCATTTAGAACCAACAATATGAACCAAATCTTAGAAGAAAAATGATAACATGAGAAGAAGAGATACACCAATGATTTAAAAGGAAAAAACCCTAATGACATAGGAATTACAAAAGACATGATAATCCTTCAAATAAATTTCAATATGAAATCCACAAGAGATGTAATGATAGTATAAGAAAAAATGAATCTTTTGATGAATTAGGTTAAAGTGATGATTTAAATATCTCTAGTAAAGAGGAAAGACCTAAGAGACATTACAACCAGAGCAAACCCTAACATGGAACAGTATACCCTAACTTTCGATGGTAATTTTAATCTGAAGGATTATATTAACTGATAGACTAGTATGAATGATTAGTTTGAATAGCACCAAATGAGTGAGCAAAAACTACAAATTTATTAAGACTATCTCATTGTATTGCCCAAAAGTTTGTTAAAAACTAAGAGCAACAATATACTAATAATGATAAAAAGTTATCCTGAACTTGAAAAAAATCTTAAGGTTAGGTTATAAAATAGGGTCGTTCTAATAATATATACTATCAAAATAAATGATAAATAACAAATGCTTTTCTAATATGATAGATCCATTGAAAAGAAAACTAATAAGTTTAAAGATTACAAACTTAGTTGTAACAAAAATGTGGCCAAAAATGTATTTTTTTCTACTTTGTGGTATGATTAAAGGAATACATATTGGTAGAGCTTAATTATAGAAACATTTCTATCTTAGAGAATGCATATCACATAGCTAGAAATGTTGAAAAAATTAGAATTTCTATCTTATGAGATTTGACATGCCAGTTCCTTTGAAGATCCACTCTCTCATTTCTCAACCACTTAACTTGAACTTCATCTATCCCATCTGGCATAGTTTCTAAACCTCTCAAACTTACATTACTATCCACTTTTATCTCCCTTCATCAACCTAACCCCCAAAATTTTGAATTCCCTATTTTAAGTGTCATGAAAAGGAAGATATAGTAGCAAACTATCCAAAGAGATGTATGACTATGAACCTAGAAGGTTTTAATTAATATTAAAAATTTCATGTTATATGCATCCATATAGCACCATTATCATAAGATGATTGAAAGTGCACAAAATATCTTTAACACCAACATAAAACTTAAGGAATAGCCATTTTGGAGTATCAATGATATTAGTAGTCATAATAATGTAATATCCCCTATTACTATTAAAGAAATAATAGTTTCATTGTTGAAAAATCCAAACCCATACTTTGTGCCATTGATAAATAAAATCTCTATCCTATTTAGCAATAATTTATGTATCATTGAAATTAGGTAGGTATAATGACAAGTTTTTTATGATGTGATACCTATGCAAGAAGGGCAACTTATTTTTAGAAGACCAAGGCTTTTATATAAGGACAAGAGTCTGAAGGTTAAGAAACATATGCATTCCTTCATTTATGAAGGAAAGGTCATCAAATTACAACATACTCCACTGTATGAGAGACCTTAATTAAGCATAACAAATCTACAAGAACTTCTAAGTCCATGGATAATAGAAAAAGAAATATAGAGAATTTAAGCTGGAATATACTACCCCAAGTTTGGAAGTCCCTTAATAAATGAGTATTAGTTTGGTTTCTTATAATTAAAGAGCTTGACACCACCTTACCAAACCCTTTACATATTATATAGACACATGGTAATAAGCAAACACCTTTTATTGATTTTATTCCCATACCAATGGAATTTCAAACTTCTATCACTATTGAAATCTCTTTATTGCCTACAATAACATCTAAAAGGAAAAAACTAAAGTAATGAACGATATAAAAAAAAGTAGATGCTAAAAAAAAATTAGCAAATTTTATGAAAAAGACTATATTAGTATTAGTGTTATTTGAGAATAGTTTCTTCTCATTGGCTATAAGAAATGACAAGTGCATGAAGCTAGATATTTTAAGAATAGTAAAAAACTTGGAGCTAATACATATGTGTTGGATTTAACAAAAGTGTTTATAATTAGGTCAACCTTTAATAGTAAGGATTTACTCTCAAAAAGGCACAAAATGTAATACCGAATGACTAATTTGAGCCTTAAGAGTAAGAACAAGTGAAGAAAAATATTATATCATGACATAAGTCAAGCAAAAAATTATTAAATTCAAAAATTTTTAGTTTGTTGGAAGGAAAACCTCTGATCAAGAACTCCTATCTCATTTATGATGACTTAAAATATTTCACATTACTACCGCCATGCCCATCACCCTGATACAATTTAGCCAAGCTCTCCCCCATCTAATAGGATGATGTATAAACAAGTAACATATGGTCATAAACATACATTCCTTGTCATCGCACTAGTTCTACAAGTCAATAAGTGCAAAACCTGGTTCAAATTTACTTCAAAAATACTAAAAATTGAATTTTTTTATTGAGTTTGCTTCCCATTGCTATCTATCACCATCACTGACACCTTCAATAACTTCTTTCACAATCGAAGCTAACCCATGGACCTACGTGACACAGTTGAAAAAGAACATTGTTTTTAATATGCTTGTCACATATTGATTTGTTACCCATGACATCTTGCAATTGGCCACACTAACCAACTAGTCCCATCAATCGATTCTATTCTGCCTGACCCATGCCTACCCAAAAATCAGATTGACTTTTCTATTGTGAGTTGCTCGCCTTACCATTGTACAACCAACGGTTTCATCGCTAATCATTACCGTCGCTCAAAAGGCATAGATTGTTTTGGAGTTTCTTAATTAATAAATTTTTTGTCATTTTTTATTTTTTAAAGTTTTTTAAAAACTTTTATATGTGAACCATTAAGATTTCTATAAATATGGATCCTCACAAAATTATAAGGGTTACAAATTTGTGAAATAATATTATTTTATTTATTTTCAACCATTTTAATGAATAAATTATGTGTACCCAACTCAGTTGAAGAAATTCAAACTTCACTTATAAGAGACAATGATCGAACGTGAGAGACATTCTAGCAAGAGATTCGGTAACCAAATTACTTGTGAGAGACGCTGATAATAATTAATAGACCTCCTAATAAGAGACTCAATAAGTAAAATTCTTGCTTTCACTAATACCCAAGCTTTCTTATTATCACAAATCACCACTAAGTCAACCTCTTACCACTTTGGTACTCCAAATATTAATGCCTACAAAATTAAAAGGCATCATTGCCAAAAAGATGTGCACTTTTAAAAACTCTTATTTTCTAAATAATAATCTATAGTATTTTTTTATTAAAGTACTTCACATAGAGTTTGTATTAAAATTTTATTTTATATATATGAAATTGAATATGACAAAAATTACTTTATAAGATTTAATACTTAATGCTTATGATGTTACCATCTACTCAATTTAATAATCTACATGACTTTGAAATGCCAATCCTTAAATAGTTCAAAATAACACGCTTGTGGCCAAACTAAAATTAATACATACTATATTTTCATATTCCCTAATAATCTTTTAAGTACCTTTAATATTTTTGGCTACAATTTAGATCTTGGTAGAAGTTCAAATCTAACTTACATCAATAATATAAAATACTTATAACTCTATCAATTAATTATAGGTTGTATTTTTTCTTTTTGAATTATTTTGCTAAATAATTTTTTTATTAAAAAATTTTCTATTTTTTTATTAAAAAAATTAAAAGTGATTTTTATTAGTTCTCATGTTTCTTTATCGATAAATTTTAAAAAGGAAGTCATCCTAATCTTTTCAATAAGATATGACTTTGTCAAAAAGAGTGTAGTGGTCTATTGGAAGGTGCAACTTCATCTAGACTTACTAAAACATTAATTTGAGTTATAGATCAGCTAGAAAATTTCTTCTTGTTAGAAAGAATTTTTTTTCTTACACTAATAAAAGTGTGATTTAGAAAAGTTAACAAGAAGTGGACAAATTATTAAAAATAAATGTTTTGTTTCCTTAAAACATTTAAAGAAAATGCTTTGAAGTAATTTTGTCGGTAAACTTAAGCACATTTTTAAAAGTGATTTTAGCAAGTGTTAATTTTCTTTTGGAACACATTAATCTTCTTTTATTAATAAAGTCATATGAAACTTTTGTAAAAGAAAAATTAAAAAAATTTAAAATTTGCACAAACACTTTTTGGGTTGCTTGACCTAAAGTCAATTCTATATCTTCCTTTGACAAAAACTATGCAAAGCCATAGCTAACATAAATCATTTTTTCCAAAAGATTGGCAGACTAAATCTTGATAACTAAATAATAAGAATAGGTTACTACGATGTTTAAATGAAAATGATTAGCAATATAATAAAACAAGTTTGTGACACAAAAATTAAAGTTAATATAAATAAATGTCTTATGCATGATGAAGGCCTAATGAGGTAAAATTATTTTATTTAAATCAATTGACAAATAAAGAAAATTTAGAACTTATCTTATTTGAGAAGAAAGTAGAGATTATTAGTTTATTGTTCGAAGAACGTAGCATAAGAAAGTAGAAATGAACACTAATTACAAATGGCATGTAAGTTGTGACTTGGAATGTTTTTTTTTTCAGATTTTGTAAGACTCTTATCAATCAATTGGGTTAAATAATTCACCTATTTATAATATTTTTAATGACTTAAAAAAATTACTAAACTATCAAATTAGTCATTACAAATTTAAGTAAAAGTTCCATCATATAATATTAATTAATAAATTATAAAATTTCCAATGCCTTGAAGCAATTGCTAAAAGAGTAGTTGCACGGGAGCTAGATGTTTAAAAGGCTCCTAGAACAATGGATATTGAAATCAACTTGATTGGATTAGATTATTTAGATAAATACTATTTGGAAATTACGATTTGATTTCATCCATTTGATTTTTATTGATATTTTACATCCAGATTTAGTTTGTACCTACAAATACAACATAGACTTGGAAATCACAAAGTTACATGCTTAAATGGTGGATTAAAATAATTGTTTCAAAATGAAAGAAGACATTTGCATTATTTGACCACATAAATAATGCCATTGGATAGTACAAATCAATTTGTCAATGTTGATTACATTTGTGTGAAATTGGTATAAATTTTAGAGCCACATTAAATGAATGATGAATTATTTTGTCTTTATGTGACTAATCCTATATTATAAATTTTGTATGTTTTTTGGGGATGCCTACCCCTAGCTTTGTTCCAAAAATGAGTTCAGATTCTTAAGTCATGAATAAACCCAAAATTATTTAACAATTTTTGGAATTATTTTCTTGGCATGATAAATGTAGTTAAATAAATTTTGGTATTATGCTTTAACCTAAGACTTTTTGTTCTTATTAAAAATAAGTTTTTCTTATTTTCTATTTTTATTTAAATTATTAGTTTATATAAATTAATTATTATAACTAAAACAAACTTTTTGTAATATGTTATCGAAAAAGGATTTCCATAAATATGATCAAGAATAAAATAATTATTTGAATAATCAAGATAACATCTAGACTTTTAGAATCATAAAAATTTTCAAAAATAATTAATGTAAATAAAATTTTTTGTACCCTATATGAATGATTTCAATCAAGGTTAACCTTCTAACTAAAATAAATTTGACATATCTAAAATTAAACTAAAAATATAATATTTTACGTTTTATAACTCTGATCGAGATGATTTTTATGATATTTTATCTCATTTTTTTCTTATTAAAATTCTCCCTAAGATATAAGCATTAATTATTTAAAATCTAAAAATTCACTCATACAATTTTATTAATAATTCTTTGAGTTTGTTATCATCAAGCAAAGCACCATGAATAAGAGTTAATAATATAACAAACTATCCAATACTACATGAAATGATCACCAAACTATTAACTATCATTTGATAATGAGATTATCTCTTTATTTCTTCCCTGTGTCCCTAAAGAATTGTTGAAACCATCTTAACAAATACAAGAATTTATAGGATTCTTATGAATATTGGATAGGATTTGATCAAGTTTTCAAAAGTCAAGAGTTTCCTTATCTTTTTTACCAAAAATATCCAAAACTTTATTTCTTGCTTGAAAATTATTAAGTGTGGAAGAAAAGATGTACCTTTCTTCTAAAAAAATAGCTAGTTTTCTCTTGATCTTGATCATTATGAAAGGAAAATGACACTATGGTTTATTTGTATATACCTTTTATTAATTTCAATAAATGACTTGATTTTTATACATTAGTTAGCATGTTCATTTGTCTTACTAACTTAGAAAAAATAGGTTTTTGAAATGAAAAGTACATTAAGCCACAAAACTTCATAATCCCTTGTTTTGATTCTACATATTTGTCATTTTGAACTCAAATTAGACTCTTTTTTAGAATATTCACATTTGGTAGAGTATTTTAACTCCTTGGTTAATACAAGTCTACAAAACATACAAAAGTATTGTATCCACGACATGTATGCATGGGATGAACAAAAAACATCAAATTTGAATTTTCCATTAGACCGAGCTTGTACATTTTTTTTTAGTACCACTTGTGAATATTTTACTAGTATGATAGTTCTTAATGTTATTTGAGTATATGGTTCTCCAATTGAATAAACCACAACAATGCTTACAACTTCTCCCAACTGAACAAGGTTTGCATGAGTGGGACTCCAATTATAAAATAATTGATAGATCTATGTGACATTTTTTGCAAGTAAATGGGATCATAAAAAGTATTGGTGCATAAAAAATGTTATTGATTAATTGACATCCTCAATTCAAATATCTTGATTTTCAGCAGCAATTCATGAAGGACTAATATATGTATTATCGCTTAAGTCACAGCTCATTGGTGTTGGAGAAAAATTTGCTTTTTTATCCCAATTTAAGGACTCGTGGATATACTTTGAATAGTACAATTTGTTCTTTGTAAAAAACATATTGTAGTACTTCAACAAGTCTATGTTGGAGATATTGATCATTTTAAAGTTCACACCATGCTTTATACAATTCCTTTGTAAGCTCCACAATAAGAAATTATATTTTCTATCAAAGAAATCCCTTCTTGCAAATTTTTTTGAATGAGAAAACCAATAACTTGTAGTTGAGGGTCTAACATTAATCCTCATCCACCTACCTATTTATGTACTTTAAAAGCATTTGATCTAACCCTTGAAAAAGATATTATGTGAACTAGCTTAGAGGAATCAATCATCCAAAACTATGGATACCTTTTTCGTCTCGAATATTCACTTCTAGCGTATAACATCTCAATGTATTGACATAACATTCTAACTACGTGTACATTCTTGTAATGATAGTTTTCTATTAAAAAAAAATTTTGTTTAGTATTTTGATCTAACCAAATTTTCATAAGAATGGTCAAATGATCATCAATTCCTAATGGAATAGATATAGCAGTAGCTCTTTGGAAACCTAAGTTTCTAATTGAACTAGGATATGCAATGTATATGCCATTCTAAAATTATTTACTAATCTATTAATAACTCATTTCATTATAGTTCAATTAATGATCTTATTTTGAAAGGCTAAATCTACCCCATCTACCATAAGGACCTCCTTGTTGCACTAGGTTAGAATTAATAATGAGATTAGGATAGTGATTCAAAAAAATCTGGTAATATTTGTTCTCACAAAACCTAAGAGGAAATGAAAATTAAAACAAGTCTGGGCATCATGAATACAAATTCATTTAATAAATTAGTTGTAATTTTTATTTTTTAAATTAGACAGCTTAAGTGTAGGCTGGGCAAAAATCATATACCCTATATAACTTTGTCTATTTCAGGATAAAAAGGTGACGAATTGTCATTTATATGTATATAAAACAAATTCTCTTTGATACTTCTTACTATTTGATAATGTCTATAAATCTTATTATAATTGCAAAAGACTCATATTGAAGTTCATTGGAATTTTTCTCAAGCTAACTATTCAATGATCTAGTCTCCACTGGAGGGAAAAATGACTATCCAAATGGATTCATTGTTATTAATATGGTCCAAGTGCATCATAAGAACTTGAAAAGTATGACTCTTTCTCTTGTTTGCATTGATTGTCTTTATTATCAATTGTGACCCTCTTATTGTTCGAACAATTCTCATATATTGATTATAACAATCTGTCCAAATAACATAGGGACTCCCAATCAATAATATATAGAGTCAATAAGCATATATTGAGTTGGTATATGAACAAGATCTCCAATAGTTGGAAAAAAGGGAATCATGTTAGAAAACATAAGTAAACAATCTTCTAATCGAACATCTAAATGTGAAGGTACATAAAGATCCCTTTGATTCCAATTAAAGTCTACCTTTAAACCCACACAAACTAATGGGTGTAACAAAAAGGAATGGCCCTCCACTAAAATTGGTTGGAAGGCCTATATGCCTAATATATGTTCGGTGCTTACTCTATTAAACAATACAGAACACCTCCACATAATTCACAATGTATTTCCCATTCAATGTGTTCATTTTCTTGAATTATTCTTTTCACAATAGCTATGTGAAAAGAGACATGTTAGATTAAACCATGAATTAGAAATATTTGGGAAAGCTCTATTACTATTTCTTAAAGTGATACACATTGATGTAATGAAAGAAAAGTATCTATAACAATGGTGGAATGAATCTACCTATTTATGAAGCTATGTCTTGAAATCTTCCATCTTCACCTTCAATTGTTTTATAAAATATCTTGCAAAGCTGACTATAACAATAAGTCACGGGTTCTCCATGTATCCTATTATCATGAAGTGTATCCATGGCTGCTTATAACAATCTCCCCTAACACATTACTAATTCCCAAGGAGTAAATCAACATGTACCTAAAGCATCGATAACAGTATAGTTTTGATAGATGCACCTCTATTAATTCCTTAAGATTCAAGCTCATTCCTTTACCCCTATCTATTTGAATAATTAGCTTCAACTTAGAAGGAAAAATTGTTAATAGACACAAAACCATCTATTTTAGTTGTATATTTTTTTGAATAAAATATTTATCTAAATCAAAGCAACTAGCAAAAAAATCCATTCCTCTCTTTTTTCTTTCTTCCTATTCATATTCATTTCTAGCAACATTTTTTATCATTAATTCTTTCCATTTTACCATTGAATTATTTATAACAATTTGTTAATCCAAATTAGTTGATTGCTGTCTAATTATGCTTGACCACATTACGATTTCTCAATTTCAAAATTTCTTGAAACCATTAGTACAAAAAGACGGATGTTGTAATTCCATGATTGTATTTCTTATTAGAATGAATCTCATAATCATAAGAAAGTAGCTTTTTTAGTTAAGGGGCCAGCAAAAAAAATTGTAATAGGTTCTTATAGAAGTCCTCCCCTGATTACAAACACACACAAATAATAGTATGTGAAAGTTTACTCTTATTTGGTTCACCAAGTTACACCAAATAAATAAAAGCACTATTCTTGTTTTTTAACTCTTTCTTATGAAACCTAAAAAAAGGTACACTCTACTAAAGTTATGAGTATAGGCCATCCTTTCATTGATTCACTCTCATTATTTTCTTTTTGCTCTACTTGTTTTACTTTTTACACTTTATTGGTTATCATTTTTTTACCTAGAAAATGGGAATGTGAAACTATGAGTAGTCTCCATCAAATCAAAAGATTAATTGCATGAAAGAGATATGTTGTAAAACCTTTTTTTTAATGTTTTCTTGTTTTGTTTGACATTTTCTAGGACTCAACTAACCCTGATTGTTATATGTTGTTGTCACTTTAATCATATTTGTGATATATAGGATAATAATGAAGGCAAAATCGAATTTAAAATTCCACAACATAATATTATTTTTGATGAATTTCATATTTCTCCTTTCAAGGCCATGGATCAAATCTTCCTTTGAAGTATTTATTTGAAAATTTTTAGCTTCATGTTTCTCCTTCTAAGATTCATGTTAGAGTTACAACATCGTAATTAGGTTGAATAGGATGATTGTTTCATAGTTTGAGTCTATCAAATAGAAATTTTGATCAAATCAAACATAACAATATACTAGATTTTCTAATTCCCTGAGAGGTTTATCTAAAGTTCAATAATATAACTAGAATGACATTTTTAGTAGCTCCAAATGAGTGACTAAGCATTTGAGTTTTATTTATCCCATTTTTAGCCCATATTGTTTGGTAATTACCAAAAGAAAAAATCCAATTTTTATGAGTCTTAAAATTTATTTCATAAAATATTCTATCTTTCTCTAGTTTATTGGTTTCATAATGAAAAGTATATGATTTTGTCACCTCTTAAGCTAACTCTTTAATAAGAAGAACTCTATCTACCTAAGCTCCAATTTGTTATGGGGAAATTTGTCCAATTTGAAGTTCTAGATGTTTATATTAATTTGTCATAGAAAAAAGAATAGAAAGCCTTATTACTTTATTAATTTAGATCAAACTTAAATCCCTTTTATCTTGAAGTTATTTTAAGATGTAAAATAACAATTTAGTTCAAAGGCCAAAAATAAATGTTCTTGAATTAGAAATCAGAAGGATTCTAGAGCACTCTCTAGTTTAGGTTATATTTCTCCCATTATCATAAAACTAAATATTTCTTTATGACCTCTAATATGACTAGATTTATAAGTAAGAATCTCTTATAAAATATGACCAACAAGAAATTCTCATTAAACCTAAACCCCCATATCTTCTGCTAATTACAACTCCCTTATACAGTTTGTTATGTAATAAATCAGTCGAGTATTTTTAATCAAGTTGTTTTATTATTATTTTAATATATTAATTAATTTAAAATTGATATAATAAAAAATATCTATTTTTCATATAATGAGATTTAATTAACATGATTTTTATCTTTCTCAACAATTGGTAGTTGCCATATTCATTTGTTCATCAATTCATGCAAATATAAACTATCTACATTTTTTAGCTAAACTTTTGTTTTTGTATAGCCTATTAAGAAGCACATTATCAAAATTTTAGGGGAGAAGAATGACTTCAAGAATCCTATATTCAAGAATACACAATGTGGTAGTAAAATAAGGATTTTAATTAATTTAGAGGTACATTATAACATTGAAAATTCAGAAGCCTTGATTATAAGAAAAGAAATAATCAATATTAATATGAATTCCAACTATCATTGTTATACTTAGCTGAGATTGGATAACTATTTTCACTATAACTATTTTAATGAAAACCAACGAGAAGATAATAGTTATTACTCTCTTTATTTTGTGTGATTCACAAATTTTATGTTACGTCTAGCACTCTTAGAAATAATTTTGCTCTTTAGTTCATTAAGGCATATGCTTCCTTCTGATTTAGAATTTCAAATTTAAATATTTTAAAATTAGAAAATAAGAAAGTTTAGTATTGAATTTTGAATTTTCGAGTTTGAAGTTCTAAAATTTGAAGAATTGTAGTTTGACAAGACTTGAATTGCATCACATGAGCCTCGATTATGATTATTGCTTTGAAATGTGTTTGTAATTTTATTTATAATGTTGATTTTTCTCTCATCCTTATTCTTAGCAAACCATGAATACAATAGAAAATATGAATAGAATTCCTAAAAAATAAGAGCTTGTAGTAATAGATAAGATGATTAAAAGAGTATACATATTAACAAAAACACACACATACATATATATATATATATATATATATATATATATATTTATATAAGAAAGAAGAATTTATTTGCTATATCTTACATACCTTCATAAATTTTAGGACCTTCATATGTCTATCCTAGAACATGCAATTAGAAGAAGGCCAATTAAAAAGAGTAAATTGTGGGCCCCCTAACCCAAGGTTTGATTATGTTAAAGTAAATCCTTTGTTTAAGGAGGTGTCTCCAAGTTTATGCGAGCTTATAACATGTGTTTGTAATGGTTGAAGAAAATCTAACTATAATAGGGAAATTTAGAGAAGTCAATCGAGGAGATGCGAAGTAGAAAAGCAAGTTAAGTGATAAAGAAGGGGAGTCCAAGCTTTTATGCAGGAAAAGATCTAACTAAAGAGAAGCCTCTGTATATTTATTCTACATAGGGCGTTCTTTGAGTTCATACTATATATTTAGATAAGGTCTAAGCCAATATAAAAAGGAACTACTTTGTTACTATACGTATGAAACCATGAAAAATTTATTATGATAAAAACTAGTTATTCTTCTTAAAGAAACTCACTCAAGAATGAGTAAATTTCTTCTAAAAATGACAAATAGAGATTTTTTTGTAAATAAATGGGTCAATTACAATTGTTCCTTACGTAATATTTATAGTGGAACCATGCCAAAAATGTATATTAGCATTTTTCTTGCGAATGTAAAGTAGTTTTCATAATTACGACACATGTTTTTATTTGTTTATAAATACTTCTAGAAGATGAATTTAGAATAAACAATTGTTGATGCAACACACTCCTTAACTTAGACATTATCATATGGAATAAACGAAGACCATGCTACTTTTTTGCCTTGTTGGTTGTTTAACATGTATTCAATAAGCAAGGATTATCATGGCAATTGTTAGAAAATGGGAAAAAAATGAGAAGAAAATTTCATTTAATGTAATCAATAACCAAGAAAAATATTCTTGTTTTGTTATTATATCTTGCTAGAAGTTAAGATCCCTCCTAAAGTCCTTTTTTCAAAATAAAATTGATGTTTGGTGACACGAATATAGTGTAACATTCACTTCTTGATTATTGCATGCTTAGAAAAAGGGTTTCACGACATAAAAAACCAAAGAATGTGTAACATTATGACATGATTCTATGTTATTATATAAATTTATTTTTTGAAATGTATATTAGATGGTGGTCACTATTATTATATTTGAAATTACTTACAATCTTAGTTGATAAAATTAGAAGGTAAAAAAGTGTGTATTTGAAATTTTAAGTGATATGGTTTGAACCTTAGCTTAATTAATAAATGATATATGTGTGTGTGAAAGTAAAACCCAAAAGCATGGAAAATGTTGTAGCCAATTATCCCTTCTTTTGGGCATGCTTGGGAAGCATGGAACCCATTCATGGCTTAATCATTGAAGGCATTGACTCATCATATACGAGAACTCAGATAACTTCTAAGGTGTCTACAACCTTTGGGTCCGTGTTGGGATGCCTTGGAGAGCTTTGTTTAAATCCTTCGTATAAGTGTTAAGGATGAGGTTAGACATTAATGTAAATATTTTATGGATAATTAACAATTCTTAGAAAAGCTAAATTGAAAATTTATGGTCTTTGGATATGATTATGTTGGTAAGCTTAGACTTGGAATCAAGCTCAATGGCTTAAAAAAATCTAAAGAAAAGGAAGCTATAACAGAACGTCCTTTTTATTAACTAAGGAAACACTATCAAAGAACCTTTATGCATATTGTAATAAGACATTGGAAGTTTGGCCACCCTTAGTTCAGTAGGTCCATTAGGCAACATCATAAATGCTTTTATTTATGTTATTAAGCCACATGATGAAATCTTAGTTGGTGATTTAAGGAATTCATGGTACCTCTAAAGGGGCCTTAAGATGGCTATGATGACTAAGAGTTACTTTAGTGTCATAGAGGTCTCTAGTGATACCAGTGTGAACCCATACTTAGTTGTAAAGGTAATCAACTAAATATTTGATTATTCTATTGGTAAAAATCAAGACCATGTAGACACTATGTTAGCCTTGATATTTAAGTCCTAGGCATAATTATTATTGGAAAATGAGATAAAATTTTTTAACAAGTTCATTTAGGATTTTGTGAAAATTGTAAGACATTTTAGACATAGTAGGCCTTTAACTAACCACACTTATTTAAGAGATAGGTAGTTTAGTTACCCTACTTCTTTGACTTAATGTATTTATGCACAAATGCTTTAAGCCTATAATAGGAGTGTTAAATTATGGGGTAGAAATCTTTAGAATTTGTATGCAGCCATCATAAAAATAGTTCAAAGAGAGAATATTTGCACATTTGGTCCATTAAGGAACAACATAATGTGCCATGCCTTTGAGAGGAGTACTTATGGTTGTTAAGGACCCCTAGAACCTTAAAGGGATGGCTCATGAGATCAGTAATTTCTCATAAAGTATTAGATTACATGATGTGAAAGAAGTGTAGGTCTTATCATGTTTCTTTTGGATAAGAAAGTGTGTTACACCAATAAGTGGACAATAAGCATCCAATAGTCATAGTATAAGAAAATTGATATAGACTTATTGGTAGATGATGATCACATGATAGTAGTTAAAATATGATGCTATTAGTTTACAAGATTTACTTCATTATTTCATTCATATTGTTTTGGCTACTACATCTAAGTTTAATAACATAGCTCAAAGATTCCCTATTGAGTCTTCTAGGTCACCCCATTATATTTTTCAAGGATCACGGAGTCAGAACTTTTGAGAAGTAAAACTAGAGGTTTTGGAGTTAATGTATTATTTAGATGATTGATCTTCTTTATTTCACCTTCAATAGTTATAGATTTGATACTTATTTATCATCAATTATATTTTATTAGATGCAGACTATATCAAACAATGTTATTAGACTTAATAATTACTTATTATAGTTCTTATCATATTTTGAAAGTGACAATGTTGCCTTCGAGTAGACTAGGTTTCAATGGTTTATTAATTTTGATGATAATATTTTTATGCTTTGGTCTTGCGATTGAGAAATATTGTTGGATTCTTAGCATGATAGTATTTTGTATATTATCATATTAGAAATTATATATATATATATATATATATATATATATATATATATATATATATATATATATATATATATATATATAACCAACATTTTTTGTGCCTTAGTTCTTTTATCCAATGATCTGATAGCCACTCTCAGCTTTTTCTTTAATAATAAGTGAAACCATAGTTAAATGAATCATATTATTAGTTCTTTCAAATTATAGTCTTTGTGAACTTATAAAAAATATCCAAATTATAATATTGATGAGAAGTGAAATATGGTAAAACAAATGAAAAAAAATCCTAAATAATAATTCTTCTTCAAATTGAAGTGATATGTCATAAACAATACTAACACTTATTGAAAATAATATGAATTTAATTCTAAATTACTTTTTAAAGGAAAATAACAAAAATTCAAGATGATGTTAGAAATATATGATTTATTTCATTAAATAAATATCATTTAGAATAGTGTTTTAATGAAATTTGTCAAAAAAACATTCAAAAGTTATTTTCAATAGAATGTGCAAGAAAACGTAGTCATTATAAGGTTTTTGTCATAAAGGTATAAAAAAAAAATAAACTTATGTACCAAATATGGGGAATTGTGAGAGAAAAGCAACTAATGGCATAGGTATTATCGTTGGGAGTGAAATGGAAATTTGTTATAAAGGTTAAGAAGAGGGAGTCAAATTAGATAATTATGAAAGTGCCTTTAAAGAAGGAGAAGCAACAAGTTTGATGAAGTGATTATATGATGCTTTCTTTAAGGAAGAAAGGCCAGTCACCTCTTAAAGATGGATTTAAGTTCGTCAAAAATTAGTATTGTTTGAAGTCAATATGTATGTAACATAAGACATTTAATATTCTTAAAAATACTTTCATTAGTAAAGTACATTAGGGGAATTTTTGGAATGGTAAAGCCTTGAGGCAAATGAGACATTATTTCATGTGGGTACTAAATAGTAACAAAAATGGTTGGAATGGTCCAAAACTATTGTTGAAAGGTGATATTGCCACTATCAAATGATAATCAATAGTTTTATTATCATTTCGTAGAGTATTGGATTGTTTAATATGTTATGTTGTTAACTTTTAGTGATGATATTTTGTTTGATAACAATAAATCCTAAGAATTACTAGTATATTTGTTTGAGTGAATTTTTACTTTATAGAAAGGTTATATTGGTATTCATGGGAGAATTTAAAAAAGAAGAAGAGCTGTGGTTTGAATTTAAAAAAGATAATTACATTAAATTTAATTTTTGTTGGTTCAATTTTTTTGATTAGATATTAAGTTTGATTGAAATCACTCATACAAAGAAAAAAAATTTAATTTTATTTAAATTGATCATTTTAAAAAAGTATTATGATTATAAATTCTTAATCTTACCTTTTACATCAAATTAACAATTCAATTGTTTTCATACAATTACAATTATCTTTTAGAAACCTATTACAAAAATGGTATTTTAATTACAAAAATTAATTAGTATAAACATAAAAATATAATTAAAATAAAAAAAACTATATTACTAAAAAGAAAAAAAAACATCTCTTTAAGCATAGTGCTTAAATACGACAAGTAGTGCTTATGATAACGATCTATTCGGGCATAGTGCATGAATATGGCTAGTAGTTCATATCATGTTGATAAAATAACTCTTAAACCCATTGAACAATTTTGGATCAATTCATAAATTAAGATTTAAAATATAACTTAAATTTGGAGCAAAGCAGGGGATGAGCAACCTTCAAAGATATGCAAATTGTGTAACGTAGGAAAGCTCTAATAAAGTAATGATAATCCATCATTTATTCAATGTGGGATTAAAACTTATATCTGTTTCACATGATTGAGCTAAAAATTGTGGGAGTGATTTTTTCTGTCCATTTGGACAATTAAGTGATCAAATGATTCTAATTGAGATGTCTTCATGATCTATCCAATCATGTAATTTGTGCTATAGCTGTGGGAGTGATTTTTGCTATCCAATCACGTAATTTTTTTATCTTAGAATCCGTGATCTATGCACATGTAAGAGCAAGATTAAACCATCAGATTATGATTCAGAGGTAATGCTCTAGATCAAACCATAATTTTTAAGTAGCACTTTTTATTCTAATCCATCAAATTGGGAAGTCTTCATTTTGGAAGGGTCCAAGAGCCTTCCAGTCGAATATCCCTAATGTAGTGTGTCTTTTAGTTATTATGATATTTATAATTTATTACTTATAAGGTATGACAGATTTTTTAAATTACAAAAGTGATGATTACTTCATCAATTCGACAAATGTTTTTAGTCATGAGAAAATAGTTATAAATTTCTAATTTCTTGAATATGTAAACTATAAAATTTTGAAGTCATTATATTAAAACATTTAGTGCTTAATGCCTATTAACAATTTTTTATAGTGCACAATTAAATTGTCACATTAATGATCCCTACTTTCTTCCCAAATATGCTATATTCTTAATTTTCTTTGATTATAATTCATGTAATTAAAAAGACTTGTGCTTCATTAAGCATTAATTTAAGTAAAAGACTTTTATGTGTCGTTACTTAAATTTTGTGCTGTCAAATTATTTAATTATGTTGCCAAGTTTATTTTGTTGTGGGGTCATACTAGCCTTCTTTTGTTATTTCATTTTGTGGATCTATCTCCTGGAAAAAAATACTTTATACTAATGAAATTGGTACCTCAATTATCCAAAATATGTTGGAGCTAAGATGATTTTCTAATGAAAATACTTTATTAAGTATTGTACATTACAACATGGATGAGTTAATTCCAATTAAAAAAATTATATATATATATATATATATATATATATATATATATATATATATATATATATATATATATGTGTGTGTGTGTGTGTGTGTGTGTGTGTGTGTGATGTATGAATAAAAATTTATAAATTAAGTTTAGAAAATTCAAAAAAATAAGAAAAAGGAAAAAATTGAAGAAAATATTAAAACTTTAAAATTTAATAAAGACCTTTCAAAAATTAAGTTATAGATAAAATTATGATTTGTGTTAAAACTTAATATTATCATAGCCATTAAGTCTTTGCAATAAATTTGAAGTCGTCCATAACACAAGATAGTATAAATAATAAATTTTGGTAACTGTTCTAAAGAAAGAATTACATCAATTTAAAAGAAATTCTATACTAGAGCACTTGCTAAAGGTGTAAGTTCAACCAAATAGACTTAAAGAAAAAAATAAGTTTGTTGATAAATTAAAATTCACAAAAAGTGCATTTGTCAATAAATTAAAATTCAACTTCCACAAGTTGTTATTAAAAGATAATTAGATATGTAGGGGCCTCCACATTAATAGAGATATTTTAGAAGGTTGATAATTATTCTACATTTTTTCGTGACTTATTATCCCATCTTGAATTCATAGTGAATTTACCATGCTTAGTGAGTGTCCAACATTTGTTGCCATCCTTATCTAATTTGTTCCAAGTATCACAATATACAAAAGTTGTTAGATGGTTCTTGATATTTGATTCCAAGTCATTAAGCATGCTTCACAACATTTTCAACAACGAAAGTTACATCTCAAGTATGTAAAATAAGTAATGTTTTTTGAGGACATAATTAAGTAGTACGACCTCCCATTGAGAGTGATCTCTTTTTGGATGTTTTGTTAATCTAGTGTTCAAAGTGGACCACTTATTTCTTACCTTCAAATAATGTGCTTTTGAGTTAAGGGATTAGAAGGTAGTTATTTTTCTAAAGCAAGAGCTCCTTGTCAATGTTCTCTTGTTTGTGCTTTGTTTTTATACATCTAATAAAGAAAAACCTTTGTACATTAATCTACAAACTTGATGCACCCTAGAGATTAGAGAACAATAACTTGAGATTTTTTATTAAGTGTTTATCACCTCTTAAGAAGAGTAGAAGGAAATCTATAGAGCAGAAATGGGACTTTGGTTGACAACCACATGGAGTGGCCTAGTGCTTTGCATAACCTTATATATGTTGATTGTTTAAACCTCTTCTTAGTTCTTTAGTGACAATATGGACAAGAAATAGGGATAGAGGATTATCGTGCTTTAGACAATGGGAGAGTTAGATGGAACAATTTCCTTTTTGGTTAATAAAAAAAACAACCAGCATATATTATAGACATGCATGACTAGATTATTAACTATTTTTCTTCAATTTACCTAATACATGTTTCCCCCACAATATATTATTTTGATGCATTCTTAAAGTCTAGCTTGATAATAAAGGTATTAGCTTTCATCTTCACAATTAAATCATGAAGTTGCTCTTATGAAAGTATGATTTGTTATGCCGGTAAGATATTTTTAGTGATTTCCCTTTCTTTATCAAAAGTTGATTGCTCCACTGAGATAACGGCGGATAGGAAACCCCATACGCCAACTACCAACAACTTCATAAATTTTTCAGAAACTATACATCCAAATTGTGATAATGTCTTTGAAAGATATGCTACAATTAGTCTTCAAAAGGAAAAATAAATTAGCACTACTACATTCTTTTGGTGATTGGCTACAAATAAGAAAATCATTAATAGCATCATAAATGTCAACTTGAAATACGGACAAACAATGCCTATAAAAAAATCATCAAACCCATAAAATCTACAAGCACATAAGTAATCCATCAAAAATATATTTTTTTTGTATTTTCTCCCTATTTTTCTTTTAGCAAGTTTTAGCATAAAAAATTGAAGCACCTCTTATTTTCCTTAGTAGGGAATAGTGAGAACTCAAGCAATCCAAAACATATTTGGCAATTAAATCCTTCTCTAAGAACCTTCGACTTGGATCATTAATTCTTTTTATATTACCCTTCATTCACTTATTATTGAACATTGTATGGATGGCATTTGACTTTTTATCACCATTCTTAAGGTACACAACATTTATCTTTTAACTCTTATCCATTGGATATGGTCACAACCAGTGCATCACATACAGCTTCACCTCTGAGATGCAATAATTCTATTTAGACTTGGAGCCCTTTGAGAATTTGTCACTATACTTCTCGTTAATCTCCGTCATTATTATCATTGAGTAGATGAATTACAGCTAACCCTTGTTTATTACATATATCTTTTTAGTTTTATTAGTTGATCCATTGAACTACATTTATTTTTTAGTTTAAGTTGTTTAAAGAACAAGTGGAAACTTTTTGCAGATTTTCATCTCATATTCAATATAGACTTTCCCTTCAACCATCTCAAAAGTCCATTTGTAAAAAATTTGCTTGAAAATTGCTTCAAAATGGGATTAAAATTTTGTTTTGAACTTTTTTATTGTCATTCGCCTCTGTTAACTCTCGTTATCATCACCATTAGTAATGATTCATCAATTTGTGCTAACTCTCAACGATCCACATTAATGCCAAAAGTGGACCCAAAGTGTCAATGCCTTTTTACCACTGCTACTCAAAAAAATTGGAACCCAAACTGATGCATCGATCCAACCATGTCACTTCGTGTGTCACCTATTGCCTAACTTTTCACCATTACTACTACACCAAATGCATGTGCACGTTTACAAATTAATTGTAATATTAATTCGATAACATTTCAAGAAGTTTTTTAAAATTTTTTTGAAAAATTCTAAGAATTTATTTTCTTATTTTTTTTTGCTTTCAGAATTCTAAAATGTCATATAGAATTCGAAAAATGTATCCTTTAGTATTATTAAATTTTTTGTCCATGCATCTTTATTTTTGCAACCAAGGTTCATTCATCTTAAGCTTTGTTAGTTCTAACCATGAAAAGTCATCTATAACACTTTGACATTATTTTCCTTCTCTACAACATGTTATTCTTCTTCTTCAATACTCACAAATATATTACCAAATTTAAGTTTTACTCCAATCTTTAAGGTGGGGTTTCGCTCTCTTCAACTAATAAACTATGGCCTACATTCTAGACCTAGTAGTTGAAAGACTCCAATTCTGAGCAACAACTAGAGAGAATTATATACTTTCAATCCAAGGGCTTTTGAATCTAAGTTGTTTAGCATTAGATTCAATTACTTCTAGAGACAAGATTAGTAATAGGGATTTGTATAACAAGTATTTGTTCATATGTTGGGCCACTATTTTAGAAAGGCTTCGAGAATATCATGATTTGTTAGGGTTCTATCCACAAGAAAGACATTTATATTTTTGAACCTCAGCAAAGATATTTGACAATCCATTCTATTTAGGGAAGAAAAATTTTTCTCCACCAAACAATCTTAAATCGCACCAATTATTTATTTTACTAATAAAGGAGTTGTTGGCATGCATCAAAAGATAGCATATCACTTACATATCGCCATGTGAAGAAAATATTCTTAATTTTCAATTTCTAACATTATAAGTACTACAACCAATACACCTATGCTTTGTTAGAAATTTTGCATCACAATAATGAAAATCTAGTCTCTTGCAAAGGATGTCCATTTATCTATTACTTGCAAAGCATTCCTTGATTGCAATTGATTTAATTTTGTGTAATATGAACATGTTATTAAGGCATCAAGCTACTATAGAACTAACTACATCGTTTATGCTGAAAAGAAAGATATTATTAATTACAATCTATAATGTCAACATTTTGAGATTCTTGAAAGCTTCTTTTGTTCATTTTTAGGCAAATGATCTTTTTTAAATTCCAATTAGTGTCTTTTCTTATTGACTTATCACTATTAGGCACTATGAAGCCTTTCAAATCTATCTTAGAAAGCTTGAGTCTTTTCTTTTTCTTAAACATCATTATTTAAGGTTTTGAGAGATGGAATATGTACTTGTCTAAGCCACATGTCCTTCCTAATTTTCAAATTAGGTAAATATTTTTTACTCTTACTGTACATCTGCTAATTGAAATTGATCTTACTATCATTGAATAGATGACTAATGGGTGAATTAGTTTTTTTTATTATGTGTTAATATTGTTTGATGTAGTGGGGTGCTAATATTGTTGTATATGTTAATCGTTGCCAAAGTTTGAAGTTTCACATTACATATTACTTCACTAATTCAAAAGTGTCTCATATTCTCCAATTCTTGCTTAGAATGGTTTAGAACCTTTTTCTTGCTTGCATTGGACGGTTGAGAATCCTTGTTTACAGTTACTTCGATAATATTCTGGAAACTTTTCATTACTTAATTACATCCAATAAGCCATTGTTGGACCCAACCTTTCTCGAGATTCTAATATCTAATGGAAGATTTTTACTAAGATTGACCAAAACACAGACTAGAGCCTAATGTAGCCTTGTTAAGCTTATTGTGATAGCAATAGTTTTAAAGACTTGCTAATTATTAACATGATTGAGAATAAAGCATACTTGTTTACAAAGTTGATTAGTTGGTGCTCCAATGAGATCCACACTAGTGCTTACAAAGGTTTGGTATTGAGCTAAAAAAGTTTGAAACATTTGATGACCATCATTTGAATGACTACAATTTTCTGAATATTATACATCTAGCATCATTTTTTCCAATTCTAGTGAAAATCTTAAGAGCACATGCTTATCTCTTATGATAGATTCAAAGATGCAATTGTTTTGAATTTGTACTCTTTGAAATACAATGTTGGGTCATCCAACTAAAAAAGTTACCTGTTGAAGTGAGTTTTAAGGGAGTAACCCTTTTGGTGGCATCATCCTGAACAAACATGACCTTTTCTTCACACTTCGAAAAAGGTATTAGCATTATCATGATTAGCGAGCATCAAAAAATTTCCCAAATTCACTATAATAAAAGGGCCACAAAGCTAATGTGCATGAGATATAACCAATAAGGGAGAGAAGCACACTTGCAAGGGAAAGTCACTAAAATCATGTAGGAAGTGTCATCTTGCTCACAAAAAACTTGAAAAACTCTATGACTTCATTGTGGCATTGATGTTGTTCTGCAATGTTCTTTTGAAACTCGTGTCAAAAAGCACATTTATATAATTTCAAAATCAAGAATGCTTAAAATAATGCAATTAATCCTTATGAATAATTAATGCAAAGTTTTATTAAATAGATACTTTTACTTAAAATTTTCTTTTTTCTTCATTTATTATTTAAGCTTGGTCATATGTCCTCGATACTATTAACTCTGCATTTCAAATATAAACTTGTTTGCTTATGCTTCATTAATTTCCTTTTTTTTAATTTACTACTTTTAGTACATTTGAGTTTTGTACATTCATCTTAAGCAAATGAGCTCCTTGGATCATGTTGAGAGGTTTTCAACCAGAGAGATGAATTACGAAGAAACAAATTATTTGTTTCTCAAAAAAATTTAAAAAAATGTTCAAAAAGTTTTATAATAAGCTTAAACAAATATTTGAAATTAATTTTGTGAAAACATTATTTTTTAATTTAAAAGATGTTAATTTCTATTTAATCATACTGTCATATGAGCAACTTCTTGATTTAAATGAGAAGATCAAAGCTAATACCTTTATTATCGAGATAGACTTTAAGAATGAATTAAATAATATATTGTGGGGGAAACATGTATTAGATAAATTTAACAACAATAGTTAATAATCTAGTCATGAGCAACTACAATATAAGCTGGTTGTTTTTTATTATTAACAAGAAAGGAAATTGTTCCATCTAACTCTCCCATTGGCTAAATCAAGATAATCCTCTATCCCCATTTCTTGTCCACATTGTAGCTAAAGAACTAAGAAGATGTTTAAAGAATCAACATATATAAGGTTATGCGAAGCACTAGGCCACTCCATGTGGTTGTCAACCAAAGTCCCATTTGTGCTCTATAGATTTCCTTTACTCTTCATAAGAGGTGATAAACACTTAATAAAAATTCTCAAGTTATTGTTCTCTAATCTCTAGGGTGCATCAAGTTTGTTGATTAATGTACAAAGGTTCTTCTTTATGAGATGTATAAACACAAAACACAAACAAGAGAACATTGACAAGGAGCTCATGCTTTAAAAAAGATACTACCTTCCAATCCCTTAATTCAAAAGCACATTATTCGAAGGTAAGAAATAAGTGGTCCACTTAGAACACTAGATTAACAAAACATCCAAAAAGAGATCACTCCCAATGGGAGGTCGTACTTCTTAATCATGTCCTCTAGTCAACGTCTCTTTATAAATAAAATTATATCTTATCTTTTTAATAATACTATTAATTTTTTTAGAAAGTATGATAAATTGTTTTCTTTGGGGTAATAATGATTTGGTGAGCAAGGACCATTTTGTTAGTTAGAACCAGATTAGCTTCCCCTATAAAAAGTATGGATTACAAGTTAAGAAATTAAAGGATATTATGGATGTATATAACGCAAAGTTTTTTTAAAAGGTATGCACCAAAAACAATATTTATTTTACATACATGAGATGTAAGTTTCATTATAGAAAATGTGTGGAGCATTCTTAATGACTTGGAATCAAATATGAAGAACCATCTAACTACTTTTGTATATTATGATACTTGGAACAAAATAGATAATTATGGCAACAAATGTTGGACCCTCACTAAGCATGGTAAATTCACTATAAATTAAAGATGGGATAATCTTAGAGTTAATTAATTGGCTTATTCATAAGTCACAAAAAAAGCAGAATAATTATCAACCTTCTAAAATATCTCTATTAATGATGAAGCTCTTATATATCTAATTATCTTTTGATAACAACTTGAGGAGGTTGAATTTCAATTTATTGAAAAATGCACTTTTTGTGTTTATTGGGACTCTCAAAGGAACCTTATGGAACCCCTTAGTAATGAATCTTAGCGCTAAACAAACCCAACATCGTGATTCACAAAATGCTTCTACAAGGATGGAAGTGTACTCACACAAACTCAATAGCTATTGAGAATTTATTGCTCTACCATCTCTCATATGTTGTAATATCTACAAGTTAAAAATTCAAAATACTTTAATGAGCAAATATTCCCTGTGATTTTCCTAATATAGTTAAACATAATACTGATGAATTTTAAAATGTTTCTTAATTATGTAAAGTTCTTCAATAGAACCAAAAGTGGTAAAATATGCATTGCCTTCATTAGTTTTTTTAGATTAATTGAATAATAGAAAAAAGTGGTTCAATGGACCTCCTTAGCAATGGAGTTAGAAAAATTAAATTCCCATGGACTAACTAGAAATAACCAAGGCCCTATAGGTTGTGTATGTGTGATTGGAGACTACTTGGTAGAGATATTAAAGCACTCTTAATTTGCATGGAATCTAAAAAATGTATAAGCTAAAGCCATTGAAATACTATTTGGTTTAAATTTATGTGATAATATGGGATTATAGAAACATCATTATACAATCAAACAATTAATCATTCCCTATAATTATTCAAAAAAGAATTGGAAGCCCTTGCTAAATCTTAACCTAATTAAATAGAATGAATAAATTTCTTTGCAAAGTAGTTAAATTATAACACATATTAAGGGAAGGAAATGTAGTAAAAAAGTAGTATGCTTAAATATCTTGTAACTATATTCATTTGACATTCTAAATTCATAAGAAAATCCAAAAGTTTTCAAAGCTTGATTTAAACATGATGTGGATAGGTGTACATGTATTATAGTGTCATAGGGAAAGTCATCCAATTAATACCTTCATGATTATATGGATGGAATGCATTCACATAATCATTATTGCTAACTTGAATTTGTTCTTATGAAAATTACAAAGAATTTGGGGCCAAAACTAATGAACTAAAGTCTTGAAAAACCACTAGATTTTATCATATATATTTCATTTTAGCTTAAGAAATAAATTTTGATAACCTAGTTTGGTTCACATAACAAATGTCAAGTTAACCATGTTCTATGAAAAAGGAATGAACCTATTTAGTGTGGCTTGTTTCTTAGTAGGAAAAACAATGTCCATATAATCTCTTAATTTTAAGAAATGATAACTATGCTTCATGTAGCTTAAATCATGATTTTTTTGTATAAAAAAGAAAACCCATATAACCCATTATAATATATTCCCATCAAACTTAAACTTGATTATATCAAAGATACAAAAGAAAGATTCATAAAAGTTTGAGTGCTATTGTAAAATTAAATTGATTTGATAATGGATTGCTATTATAATAATTTTTTTGTAATGTTAATACAATAGAAAATTTGTTAATTAAGGAGCTACTTATCAAATTTATTGTTCTTTCTAGCAATAAGATATGGGAAGAATGAGAAAAAAGCAATCTCTTTCTCAACAATTTCTTTCTTATTTGATCAAATAGATAAGGTAATTATTCATCAATTTTCATTACAAAACATGTTTCTACATCATCATCATTCAGTACTCCTTGATTCATTGGCTAGCACATCCTACAAATGGAACTTATGTAAAGACTTGTTCAATGGCACTAGTTAAGTATGATGGACTTAGTTAAACAATGCATGACATCCTCTAGTTGTTTGGAATCATTAGTGACTTTCTTTAGATTCTATGCACCAATATCATGGCTTTCAATCTTACTAATGTGTTTATTAATGGCTAAACAAATATTATGACACTTATCGACTACTTCAACGTGCATAGTTATAGAGTTCATCATAGTAATGAATTATATCTTACTTTGTAAGAAGTACAATCATAGCTAAGTAGGCTACCAAGCATAGAACTTTTGATTGGTCCAAAACATTTTAATAATGCATCAATTCTTAGATTCGATTATTCCAATGAAGAACAATTTCTTAGCATGTGCATTATGATTCCTTAATCAGCCTAGTATAACATTTCACATCAAGATTTCCATCTCCTATGCACATTTCTTGAGGCTGATCAATCAGATCTATCTTTTGTGCTTCTTCATTGTGTTAAGGTCATTTAGATACTACCACTCATTGCAAACGATTGGAGAAACACGTTCATACCAATTTGTTTTTCTTACATCATACAATCACAAAATCCATCAATTTAGTACACGATATCTTACTTGAGAGTAAGATCATCATAAGCTAAATATGTGGCATGGCACAGACCATTTGGATTTCTCTAAAATTGCTTTGATTTGCGTCAAACTGTTTAGTTAAAATAATACATTATTACATTAATCAAATTTATCATTCAGGCACATTGTCCTAGTTTTTGTGATTCAATTCCTCAATTAGCTTGGTTTATCACTTCATCAATATTTTCATAAAATGTTTATTAATATGGTTCTCATCATACAATATGATAGTTCCTTAGACCAAGACAAGTCATTACACCCTTATGTGTGTTATACAATTTCAATGCATAACTTATTTGGAATCAAACATGCCAACTACATTTACCTTTATGCATTAGACTCATTCGAACCAATAGATTGAATTGGTAATACTAACATTTCAATGAGACACTCCAAATCATTGAATGGGAACTTGTTAGCATATGAACCAAGCCTTTAGAAATCTTGATAAAAATAATAACGCATTTTAAGCAATAATTTTTAACTATTGTGACTTCAATATTTAGTAATGGTGGAAAAGTTGATTAAATTTTTTTAAGAGATCTCAAATGATTGTAACAAATGTAAAAAGAACTATATAACTCGTAATCAATTTAATCATCCACTAGCGAAATTACATATCATCATCTAATTACTCAAAATTTTGTAAAACTAAATTTTTCATTTTCTCAGTGCCACACAAATAAAGCCATGCATTGCATTATTAAGTAAAGTATGGGGAACATTGATATCGACATAGCTTAAAAAACTTTGTAATCTTTTTATATCAATATTCATGTGATGCTAAACATCACATGTGAAAACAATTAGACAATATTTCTTCTTTGAAGAGAAAACTGTATAACTATTATTTTTCTTTAGAATTAGCCAATAGGTTGTATTTCACCCTTTAAAAAAATCTTTGAGTAGTTATGTTCTTAAATTTAAAAAGCTTTAGTAAGGCTGTGACATAGTAACATTCTACACATCACATGCAAGTTCCAATGGATACTAGTCTTACATAGACTTAGAGCCATTTGCATCTCAACTTTTAGTTAGTCTTTGATATCTTTCATATTATAAGGGCCAATTACAATTCTCCCTTGTTTCTTACACTTTTTGATTTTCCTTCTACCAAATTTTGAAATTATTTGTATTTATAATTTTTCATCATTTTGAAAATGATTAGTATCTTTTTAGAAACTTCTAACATTAAATGCTATCCAATATATCCTTATAGTAGTATGATAATTCTGTTAGCATAAAGTGCTTTACAAAATGACTTTAAAAAGGCTTAAAATTATGGGTTGGGTTGCTTTACTCACTAATGTATTTCTCCTTTACCAGTACTAGTATTAATTCGTGTGTCCTGTTGGACCCACCTTGACTCTTCAAACTCATTGATCTGCTTAACACACATTCACCATTGCTGTTCTGTAATCCACGAAATTTCTTGACTGGCGAACACATCTCGACTTGTTATCTAGTGCTGGCCCAGATATTAGAGTTAAGGTGTAATTAAGTCTCTCTACCTGTGTTGCATTGTTCGCATAGGACTCCTCGTCGCAACTCACTAGATTGAGACTCAAAATGCACATGCCAAATTAGGAGCTTCTTATGCCAAATTAATTTTGCTTCATTTAAAAGAATAATTTTTGTCAAATTCAAATTAGTATTTTTATAATTTGTGTTCAATTTGGGAATTATTAAAATGTAATTTACAATTCTCAAATATGTTGCACATATTTCCAAAAAATATCATTTTATATCCTAGCTAAACAACTTGTCTTTATAGCATTAAGATATTTATAAATAGTGATCCTCAAAATATTTTAAGCAAAGTAATTTGAATAAAATATCAAATTGCTTCCATAAAGCTAGTTTAATAGAAGCATGCTGTGTATATTCAATATAACAATGTGATTTTAATGGAAACTTAAGAAGGAGAGTGAAAGGTTTAAGAAAGAGTGTTCCCAAAATATTATCCAATATTTACGCGAGCATCAAATCATTGAGAAAGCTCTTATTAAATTTCAACTTTTGTAAAATTAATCATCAAATCCGAATTTCAAGTCTATCTTAGTGAAGATGTGATTATATTATTTATCATTTTGAAAACTACACTTCTAAACATTAGCATTTCACCACTAACTTGAGTATTCTGGATGTTTGTAATTAAACCCACTTTGTTATTAGTTTAACATCTCTTATGTTAATGACCAATGCATCCCTTAAGCTTCTTAAAGAGTTTTTCCTTGTCCAGTAGTACTAAAATTTTCAATTGTAAAACTATTAAACCTTTGGGTAGGCCTTTTTATAGATAAGTTCCATGAATGTTGGAACTTTTCAATTATTGATGACCAAAATATAGGTTTTAGATATCATTTATATTAACTTTGTATTAAGGAAGGGTTAGCTGTAAGAACTTTCCATAATTTCTAATTTAACTTCAAACCACCATCTTTTATCTTTATGAAATTGTTTTTAATAGCTAGAATTTACTAACAATTATATGAAAAAACATTACAAAATAAAAAAAATTACTTTCAAGTTTAATACTAAGACATTCATTTATTTTTATGTTCTTTTCTTATTTCATTTCATGATTTGTTTGTTTCTTATTATCTTTACAATCTTGAAATGATATATGGTTAACTTAAGAAAATATGAATCATTAAAGCTTGATGATTATTTGAAGATTTCTTTCACTACTGAATTACTTGAAAAAAGAATTCCTATGACAATATCCCCTTTGAACTTGATTCAAATTTTTCTATTTTTTGATTTCTATAAAATCTAATTTTTGAACGAAATATTTTAGCTTATAAATCATATATGCATATGCATGCATCATTGCAAACTCTTGTTAACATCAATATTGATAAATTTTATACATGAAAATTCCTTATCATCAAGGACCAATTTGTGTGCTTTACATATGTAACATTAAAGCTAACACAAATTTATTGGTATAGACAAAGTCAAATTATATTGCACTACTCTTTGAGGAAAACAATGTGTCCAGTTCCATGTAAATATGCTTAAATTCATAGGTGACATTTTTTTTGATGTGAACTTAGAATGCTTCGCAGTCACCACACATTATTACCTCTAATAAATAGAAAGTTTTTTGAGTCGTATATACAAAGCTTTAGGAAATTAGGTAGGCCTCCCAACATTATAAGCTCTTGTAGTGGCTAAAATTAACTTTGTTGGATTCAAATTGACATAAGCAATTTCTCATTAAGATTAGTATCTTGAGCTATTTGATTTGGGAACTATTCTGTGTGAGTAGATAATATTATTTTTTCATGGTCCTTGACATTATATGGTAATTGCAAAATCTATTTTCATGTAAGTACTATTTTAATATTTAATCATCACTATCCATTATATGCTTAAATAATTAGTAAAACTATATTCATAATGATTAGCTACAAGAATTGATTGTGTACCAAAAATCTAACAAGTAATAAACATTTAAACTTAGCAAAACATTGCAAGATTTTAAGACCATAATTAATAAGAAAAATCATTTGTCAACATAACTCAATTATTCAATTAATTTGATTCACATGGAATTAAGTCATACCAAATTGATAAGGATGAATCCATTGTGAATCAAAAAAAGTTGAATAAGGAATCTAGGTGAACTAAAATTCTACCCTTAACACAAATGTTTTGTATTGTTTTGGAATTACTAATAATCTTGATACATATGTATTTAACCCAATCTTAAATTTTTAAATCTCAACCAATTGTTGTAGATGGATTAGTTATGGAATTCAAAACATGTAGGAATTAGTGAATCTTCTCATGACAAGGTCTCATAAAAAGAAGGCTTGAGTATTGTCCATTTTATAGTGGAAAATTATGTTAAATTACAATGCACACAATTATTTCATTGTTAAGGAATGACTACTTAGTATTGCGTATCCCAAATAATCATTTTCTATGATTCTATTGAATACATGAGCAAAAGGTATCATTTTAGGATAACTAACATGTAGTAGTTAAATTTGATTGATTATATGAGATGTTGGCATCACGAAGCATAGAACATCAGTGACTTTGAGAAAACAATATTTCACATGACTGTTGTTTTAATCAACATTAGCTCTAATTTAGGATTGATTTGAATTTCTCAATGAGGTAGCTCTATACTTCTTAGGTTGTTAGTCAAAACTCATACACAAGTGACAACATCTACTATAAACCTTACTAGATTAAGCAAAAACAAGATGTCTGTTGAACAGGATCTAGGGAAGGAATTACCTAGTTGAATCTAGATAACAAAAAATTTTGAAACTAAAATAGGTTATGGAAAAAAATTCAATATGATATGTTTGTTATTAAATCAATTTCTATGGCCAAAGTTACTCTTTTATTCAATTAAAAAAATAAAAATGTCACCAAATATGTAACAAAAAATAAGCATCGACAAATCTAAATGAATATAGTCTCACTAAGCCATTATTTATGAAGTATACAACATTCTAAATTTAAAGTCAGTAGATTCTGAGAGT